>JAWRVZ010000361.1:182500-205000 GCA_037043235.1 Rhodeus uyekii | reverse complement strand
TCCTCCCTCTCTCTCTTTGTCCTTATCTGTCCTCATTGTCACCTCCCTCTCTCTCTGTCCTTCTCTTGTCCCCCCTTCCTATCTTGTCCTCCATGTCCCCCGTTTTCTTTTCTTTTCCTCCCTTGTTCTCTCTGTCCCCCTTCCTCTCTTTGTCCTTCTCTGTCCTCTCTTGTCCTCCCTCTCTCTCTCTTGCCCTCTCTCTCTCTCCCTCCTTGTCCTCCTCTGTCCCCCTTCCTCTCTTGTCCTCCCTCTCTCTCTTGTCCTTCTCTTTCCTCTCTGTCCCCCTTCCTCTCTTGTCCTTCTCTGTCCTCTCTGTCCCCCTTCCTCTCTTGTCCTTCTCTGTCCTCTCTGTCCCCCTTCCTCTCTTGTCCTTCTCTGTCCTCTCTGTCCCCCTTCCTCTCTTGTCCTTCTCTGTCCTCTTTTCCTCCCTCTCTTTGTCCTTCTCTGTCCCCTCGTCCTCTCTTGCCCTCTCTCTCCCTCCTTGTCCTCCTCTGTCCCCCTTCTTCCTCTCTTGTCCTCCCTCTCTCTCTTGTCCTCTCTGTCCTCTCTCTCCCTCCTTGTCCTCCTCTGTCCCCCTTCCTCTCTTGTCCTCCCTCTCTCTCTTGTCCTCTCTGTCCTTTTTTGTCCTCCCTCTCTCTCTTTCCTCTCTGTCCCCCTTTACGCTCTTGTCCTTCTCTGTCCTCTTTTCCTCCCTTGTCCTCTCTCTCCCTCCTTGTCCTCCTCTGTCCCCCTTCCTCTCTTGTCCTCCCTCTCTCTCGTGTCCTCTCTGTCCTTTCTTGTCCTCCCTCTCTCTCTCTTGTCCTTATCTTTCCTCTCTGTCCCCCTTTACGCTCTTGTCCTTCTCTGTCCTCTTTTCCTCCCTTGTCCTCCCTCTCTTTGTCCTTCTCTGTCCTCCTTCTCTCTTGTCCTCCTCTGTCCCCCTTCCTCTCTTGTCCTTCCTCTCTGTCCTCTCTTGTCCTTCTCTTTCCTCTCTGTCCTTTCTTGTCCTCCCTCTCTCTCTTTCCTCTCTGTCCCCCTTTACGCTGTTGTCCTTCTCTGTCCTCCCTCTCTTTGTCCTCTCTGTCCTCCTTCCCTCTTGTCCTCCTCTGTCCCCCTTCCTTTCTTGTCCTTCCTCTCTTGTCCTCCCTCTCTCTCTTTCCTCTCTGTCCCCCTTTACGCTGTTGTCCTTCTCTGTCCTCCCTCTCTTTGTCCTCTCTGTCCTCCTTCCCTCTTGTCCTCCTCTGTCCCCCTTCCTTTCTTGTCCTTCCTCTCTTGTCCTCCCTCTCTCTCTTGTCCTTCTCTTTCCTCTCTGTCCCCCTTTACGCTGTTGTCCTTCTCTGTCCTCTTTTCCTCCCTTGTCCTCTCTCTCTTGTCCTCCTCTGTCCCCCTTCCTCTCTTGTCCTCCCTCTCTCCCTTGTTCTCTCTGTCCCCCTGTCCTCCCGTGGCTCGCTGCCTGTTTTACCGTTGTCTGTGATCCCAGCGCAGTTGAAAGAACGCATTAAAGACTATTTTGAATCGATAAGAAGTGGTTTATTTTTATATAGAGAAGCATTTGACGTGCTCGAGTTCTGCAGTATTGAAAAAAAGAGAAAAAAGAAGAGTATCTCAGTATTTAGACGCCTTGGGTGGTTTTTGTTTTCAGGATTTGGCCCTCACCAAAGACGCCAGACCTTGATGGACATTCTGTGTGGGGGAAAACTGTGTGAGTTTTTAGGAAGTGCTCTTTGGATCGTGTGGAGCGGGACATGTGATGTTTGCTGTGCATGCCACATGCCCTGTCCACCTGTGGTTTACTGGGTCTAGTTTAAAGGGACAGCTCACCCCAAAAAAATCATTCTGCATTCATCGTTTACTCACCCTTACGTCCTGCCATAATCTCTACTTTTCTTTGCTGTCAAGTTCCAAAAGTTCAGATGTGCACAATATATTCAACAGCTTTCAGACACTAGGGTGAATAAATGGTCATTTTCCGGTGCTCTGTTTCCGTAACTCGTTCTTCCTCGGTTCGGTTTGACTGTATATTGTAAATAGAGAGTAATTTTGTCCATATGAGAGCTGTTTGTTTTCTCGTTAATGGCCAGGTTTTTTTTTCCATCATCCACTTTATGTATTCAAAGGTTGGATTTCATTTTGAGATTGGGACTTTGGTCACAAGTTTGTATATTCACACACACTCGCTGTATTACACACTACACACACACACTCAGTAGAGGTTTGTTCCCTGTATTTTGCACGTGTTTCAGTCAGACTGTGTTTTGAATATTAATAAATTTTAATGTCAGTTTTTTGGGGCTAAATTTTGTCCTCTTCATTTACACAGTGTTGTTACTTCTGTTGCCATTGATGATGTTACATTTAATGTTACAATGTTTCTTGTCAGTTAAAGCTGGAAATACTACTCTACAATCTACGCTTTATTCTGTCGGATAGCATCAGATCCTCAGATTATTGCGAAAGTGAAATGTTTTTGCTGCGTGGAGGATGTTTTGATGTGGTGGCACTTTCTCAATGTCTTCGTCATCTGAAGGACAAAGACGGTAAATGATTAGTTCAGATTGAATGAGAAAACAGACAGATGTTACAGAATAAACAAGCCACAGTAACGAATCATTGACAGATGAGAAAAACTGGGTAATGCTATCTCTTACCCTCGACTCCTCACCGCATGAGGACCTGCCGTAAAGACGTGTGAGGGAGCAGCTTCTGTAGACTTCAGTAGAAAGTGTTTTTACTTTTTTTAAATGTTATATTACTCTAAATAAATATATCACTCCTCAGTTCAATTTCTCTAGCCACACTCTGATTTCTGCCACACCTGTTCTCAAGAAATCACTTAAATAGGACCTGCCTGATAAAGTGAAGCAGAACAAAAGATCTCCAAAAGCTGGACGTCATGCCGAGATCCAAAGAAATTCAGGAACAAAGTCTCTATCAGTCTGGAAAAGGTTATAAAGCCATTTCTAAAGCTTTGAGACTCCAGAGAATCACAGTGAGAGTCATTATCCACAAATGGAGAAAACATGGAACAGTGGTGAAGCTTCCCAGGAGTGACCGACTGACCAAAATTACCCCAAGAGCTCAACAACGACTCATTCAGGAGTCACAAAACACCCTCAACATCCAAAGATCATCAGGCCTCACTTGTTTCAGTGAAAGTCAGAGTTCATGACTCCACCATTAGAAAGAGACTGGGCAAAATGGTGGAGATCCAAGATGAAAACCATTGCTGAGCAAAAACAACGTTAACCCTCGACTCATTTTTGCCAGAAAACATCTTGATGATCCCCAAGACTTTTAGGAAAATACTCTGTCAACTGATTGAACTTTTGTTGAACTTTTTGGGAGGTGTGTGTCCCATTACATCTGGTGTAAAAGTATCAGCACATTTCTGAAAAAGAACATCATAGCAACAGTAAGTATGGTGGTGGTAGTGTAATGGTCTGGGGCTGTTTTGCTGCTTCAGGACCTGGAAGACTTGCTGTGATAAACCATAAATTCTGCTTTCTGGAAAAGAAAAATTTCATTAACTCAAGCGGAAGTGAATTTGTGTTCTGCAGCAGAACAATGATCCAAAATACACTAGAAAGTCCAACTCTTAATGGCTGAAGAAATCAAAATCAAGACTTTGGAACGACTTAGTCCTTAGACTTAGTCCACTTAAGTCCTGACCTGCATTCTATTGAGCATAACCTTAGAAAGGCAGTTCATGCTGCAAAATCCTCCAAAGTTTCTGAATTACAACAATACTGTAAAGTGTGTGTGTGTGTGTGTGTGTGTGTGCGCATTAACACACCTTTTAGTTTTGCTGCGAGCTTCAGCAAATTTGTGTCTGATCATAAAACTTGCCAGAGCATCTGCCACCTGAAAAAGGCACCAAACCAAATCTTACATTAAAACAAAATCATCTGTCCGTAATTAAAGTTATTAAGAAGATAACTTTTTATTTATAAAGAAGAATGCTTAGAGTGGAAGACAAACCTTTAGAATCTGTGGAGTCAGTGTTTCCCAGACAGTAAAACAGTATATTATATCAGTGTAAATCAGCTGTTTTCTATGTGAATATATAGTAAAGTGTCATTTATTCCTGTGATTAAAGCTGAATTTATTAGATGATAAATACAGTAAAACAGTGTAATATTATATCAGTGTAAAACAGCAGTTTTCTATGTGAATATATAGTAAAGTGTCATTTATTCCTGTGATTAAAGCTGAATTTATTAGATGATAAATACAGTAAAACAGTGTAATATTATATCAGTGTAAATCAGCTGTTTTCTATGTGAATATATAGTAAAGTGTCATTTATTCCTGTGATTAAAGCTGAATTTATTAGATGATAAATACAGTAAAACAGTGTAATATTATATCAGTGTAAAACAGCTGTTTTCTATGTGAATATATAGTAAAGTGTCATTTATTCCTGTGATTAAAGCTGAATTTATTAGACGACAAATACAGTAAAACAGTGTATTATTATATCAGTGTAAATCAGCTGTTTTCTATGTGAATATATAGTAAAGTGTCATTTATTCCTGTGATTAAAGCTGAATTTATTAGATGATAAATACAGTAAAACAGTGTAATATTATATCAGTGTAAAACAGCTGTTTTCTATGTGAATATATAGTAAAGTGTCATTTATTCCTGTGATTAAAGCTGAATTTATTAGATGATAAATACAGTAAAACAGTGTAATATTATATCAGTGTAAAACAGCTGTTTTCTATGTGAATATACAGTAAAGTGTCATTTATTCCTGTGATTAAAGCTGAATTTATTAGATGATAAATACAGTAAAACAGTGTAATATTATATCAGTGTAAAACAGCTGTTTTCTATGTGAATATATAGTAAAGTGTCATTTATTCCTGTGATTAAAGCTGAATTTATTAGATGATAAATACAGTAAAACAGTGTAATATTATATCAGTGTAAAACAGCTGTTTTCTATGTGAATATATAGTAAAGTGTCATTTATTCCTGTGATTAAAGCTGAATTTATTAGATGATAAATACAGTAAAACAGTGTAATATTATATCAGTGTAAAACAGCTGTTTTCTATGTGAATATATAGTAAAGTGTCATTTATTCCTGTGATTAAAGCTGAATTTATTAGTTGATAAATACAGTAAAACAGTGTAATATTATATCAGTGTAAAACAGCTGTTTTCTATGTGAATATATAGTAAAGTGTCATTTATTCCTGTGATTAAAGCTGAATTTATTAGATGATAAATACAGTAAAACAGTGTAATATTATATCAGTGTAAAACAGCTGTTTTCTATGTGAATATATAGTAAAGTTTCATTTATTCCTGTGATTAAAGCTGAATTTATTAGATGATAAATACAGTAAAACAGTGTAATATTATATCAGTGTAAAACAGCTGTTTTCTATGTGAATATATAGTAAAGTGTCATTTATTCCTGTGATTAAAGCTGAATTTTCAGCATCACATGATCCTTCACAAATCATTCTAATATGATATTATCAGTGTTGAAAACAGTTGTGCTGCTTTATATTTTCGTGTAAACATATTTCCGGGATTCTTTGATAAATAAAGTGCAAAAGAACCGCATTTATTTGAAATAGAAATCGCTTGCAACATTATAAATGTCTTTACTGTCACTTTTCAGTATTTTTTGCATCCTTGCTGAATGCAAGTATATATTTCTTAAGGGGGAAAAATGAAATAAAATTTTGAATAGAATAGTGTAGGAGTGACTATAGACTGACTTTATCTGGGATGTCCTCATGCACTTTGTGTCCACATGGGGGAAGCACCTGCATCATGAATTTGCCTGCAGAAGCAACAACTGGAATAAATGAACAGAATAGCAGACGGTGACTCTGAATTTAGCAGCACAGCACAGTTTCTGATGCATAAACATGGTTTTGTTGGCATTGTTGAGGTGTAAATCCTGCTGGGCGGATCCTGATTAGCTGAATTTATCACAAACGACTGTTTTCTGTATTACACTGATATAATATTACTCTGTTTTACTGTATTTATCATCTAATAAATTCAGCTTTAATCACAGGAATAAATGACACTTTACTATATATTCACATAGAAAACAGCTGTTTTACACTGATATAATATTACTCTGTTTTACTGTATTTATCATCTAATAAATTCAGCTTTAATCACAGGAATAAATGACACTTTACTATATATTCACATAGAAAACAGCTGTTTTACACTGATATAATATTACACTGTTTTACTGTATCATCTAATAAATTCAGCTTTAATCACAGGAATAAATGACACTTTACTATATATTCACATAGAAAACAGCTGTTTTACACTGATATAATATTACACTGTTTTACTGTATTTATCATCTAATAAATTCAGCTTTAATCACAGGAATAAATGACACTTTACTATATATTCACATAGAAAACAGCTGTTTTACACTGATATAATATTACAATGTTTTACTGTATTTTTGATCAAATACATGCAGTCTTCGTGAGTAGAATTTTTTTTTTTAAATATATCATGCCATGCATTTTTTTCTATGCTGTGATTTTGCAACGTTGGATGTGTTCAGGTTTTGTTGGGGCTTGAACAACATTCTTGTCAACATGCCATTTCTCTCTGTTTTTATGGTTAGTGATGATTGGGTTTAGAGTTCACAGAGTCTGGATTTCGCTGCTTATTTCCAGATCAACAAAAGATCCAAAAGCATGACTGTCTTATAATCATCACTCCCAACAGAAAGTGAATATTTAGTGAATATTTAATTACGCTGTAATTCTCACTAATTATTAACTCTGATTTTTGACTCAGTAATCTGTAATTACACGTTATTAATAGTTAGTAAGACATTTTGGATAAAGATTATCCTAATAAACATTTACCCGTGGATGCATAGCTTTTATTATCAGTCACCTCTTTAAAAAAAGTTAAATAAAACTACATATTAACATTATATTTTTGTAATTTATACAGTATAATTTTTATTTAAATGGTCAATTTATTTTTAAATGTTTATTTATTTATTTTTACTATAACAGTGCAGTGACTTTGGTTTATAATGAATCAATATTTTTTCAATAGCTAATTAATATTTTCTATTTTACTGAATATTTGTTTCTGCTTTATATTTTTAATCTTTATTTTTGACTGTCAGTTTTTTTATTCCTACATTTTAATACTAATTTCTATTTTAAGTTTTATGCTTTATGTGTGTGTGTGTGTGTGTGTGTGTGTGTGTGTGTGTGTGTGTGTGTGTGTGTGTGTGTGTGTGTGTGTGTGTGTGTGTGTGTGTGTGTGTGTGTGTGTGTGTGTGTGTGTGTGTGTACATTTATAAAACATTTTTTAAATGTATTCTTTCGTTTGTTAATGTTATTAATTTTCGTATTGATTCGTCATTGGCTGCGTCTCTGTGAGTAAAGCAGGGGATTGGTTGGAGTTCACAGAAGATCTGAATGCGCTGCTGGCGGTGTGTTTTCATGGACGTGGTTTGCGTGTAAAGGTCATCCGCGTGCCTGACCTGCGCAGCTCCTGTTTGGGATTATAATTCTCAGATCACTGCACATGAGTATTTGTTGAAGGCTAAACATTAAACTAAAGCTGGAAGTTTGACCTCACCGTGACCCCTGAGATCCAGAACCCGACACCTGACCCAACTGACCGTCTAAACTATATACATGTGATCTGAGTTTAGCATCGGTTCTAAACCAAGATATAGTTTGTGTGTGTGTGTGTGTGTGTGTGTGTCTGTGTGTATTAGTGTGTGTGTGTGAGAGAGAGAGAGAGAGAGAGAGAGAGAGCGAGTGTGTGTGTGTGTGTGTGTGTGTGTGTGTGTGTGTGTGTGTGTGTGTGTGTGTGTGTGTGTGTGTGTGTGTGTGTGTGTGTGTGTGTGTGTGTGTGAGAGAGAGTGTGTGTGTGTGTGTGTGTGACAGAGAGCGAGTGTGTGTGTGTGTATGTGACAGAGAGAGAGTGAATGTGAGTGTGTGTGTCAAATGCATGAATGTAGATGTAATACAGTTTTTAATCATTTATCCGTTGTAGCGAGTGCGAGTCAAAGGAAATGTAAGATGCACGAGTTAAACGAACCAGATAAATTATTAAAGCTCTTTTGTGTTTCATTAAAGTATTAACATTGTCTCAGATGAGAGGTAAATAATGATTTAGGACAAATAAACTAACACGCACGTGTTTGTATTTGTTGTAAAGTAAGAATATAGAGCTAGAAAATAAACATTGTTAATAAGATATTCAATATTAAATAAGCAACATTTATGTCTAATAGTGTTCGAGTTTTGATCAACACTGTAAGAACTTACATTTTTGAGTTCAATCAACTGGAATGTTTAACTAATTTCAACTTTAAAAAACTTACATTAAACCGACTTTAAAAATGAGTTGAATCTGGTATAACTTGTATAAAAACAAAATTTTGCAATGTAATAACTTCTTTTATTACTGCTTTTCTCAGAACTGAAAATTGTCCAAATATACCTTGTATTTTCAGTTTTAGCATTTTATAATTCCCTAAATATGGTTTGGTCAAATGTTTTGCATTAAACAGCCGTTCTGCTCTTGTGTTTGTCATTCCTGCTCCTGAAGAGCCTCGTTCCAGCAGGAAACTGAAGGTTTTTGGGTTTAATTGTAAGATTTTAAGCTGATTTCACGCAGGTGAATCTTTCCTCACACATGCGGTCTCACTCTCTCTCTGCGATGGAAACACAGCGCTCACACTTTTGTGCCATAGATTGTGTCTGATGCATCAGATGTTTCTCATAAGCAGCAGTTTAGAGTTGTAAAGCAGAGCAGCTTCTGCTTTTCTCTCATGTGTCAGTGTTGCTTGCGCTCAACATCTGCATCATTTGATCGACTCTTACTGTGTGATTATAAGGACTATTATATTGAATGATTGACTCATTTGTGTCTATTTTTATTTCTTTTAATGTATTTTGAGACAAACATCTGAAGCATTTCCACATCCTGAGAGCATTATATGGAGTCAATGCATGAAACTTTACTCTGAAATGAGAGTAATCGCTCTCACTCGCAGCTTGCCATCCGCTCAGGTGCTGCTGACGGTCATTAGAGGCTCCTGGGAACCGAAGCCCTGCCGTTACACCAGCAACAAGCTTAATGTGACGGATCGAGTAGATTTCATGAGAGCCGAACAAACACTTGAGCTGCAGGAAACTCTGCTAGCATGTGTATGCAAGTATATAAACTTTATGTCTGAACTTCATTGTAAGAATCTATCTTTTTTAATCCTGATTATTCAGAAACCCAAGTTCAGATTAATTGATTGGTATGAGTATCATTTTGTGAAGCAAAACAAATAAAAAATATAAAAGGCAGGACGATTCTTAATAGACTTTCTTTTCCCTCATTTTCTTTCTCGAGCTGCATTCAGTCAATGTTGAATGTTGAATTCTCGATGTAGATTTTCCTCAAATGTTTTTATTTGAACTCCTCGTTATGGTGATTAATGTTCCTTTGGTTGAGCACTTGAACTTCATTTATATGATTGTAATTCTCAGAATCGCAAAGTTATTTGGCAGTTATTTGGTTTCAAAGGAAGGGAATTAATGGTTTTAATAAGTGACCTAACCAAACTAAATCATTAACTAGCTTATTTTCATCTCTAAATATTATAATTTAAAGTTTATAGTGACTATGAGCCGTTCATCAAGTGACCAAAGGGGGCGGAGCTTCAGATTCTAGAGAGCTTTTGATTGGTCGGAAAAACTGATGCAAAGCTGAAGTGCAGATGATGTCATTCAAATCATTGATTCAGATTGGTGGATGTTTTGAATACTTATTTCTGCCAAATGTGAATTTTTGGGCATTGTTTTGGAGCACAAGCTTATAGATAAGAGTAACATATTCATACTGAAAGACAAAAAACGTTTTATGGAGACTTTAAGGCTATAAAGACACTCCATTATCCTGTTATAGCCCTAGTTAGTGATCATTATAATATTTATATTTGCACCTGAGTGGGTCATAAATGTGGGAAATTCAAGATTTTCCTTTAGATATTCAGAATTGAGGGCATTTAATTAAAGAAATGATGACAGAAACAAATTGATTATTGATTAGAACTGATTAGAAGTCGCTTTGGATAAAAGCATCTGATAAATGCATGAATGTAAATGTTGAGAACAAAAACACGTGCAGGTGATTTATTTAGCTTCTTTATCAGATTAAAGTCTATTGGAATACGCTATTTCAAGCTTTTGCAACTTCTGTATAAAATGCATATGTATTTACACGGATGCATTTGCTTTCTGGTGATCTAATGCGCTCAACTGCACTTTGATGTTTTGGAAAAATGAGACGCACATCATCAAATTGAATCGATATGAGGCGCGCGCGTCATCCTCTGCATCTCGAGCGCGTGCGCGTGCGCGTATCGGATGCGTATCATCATTCATTCAAGCATGAGAGGGAAAAAACACTGCACAGCTTCAGCATCCACGAACCGAAGAGCACAGCCCGTGTGGATGCATTAAACTGTGAGTATAACTGTGCGTGTAATGTTTGTGTTTGCGGTTCATTTGTGTACGTGATTAATGACACGTGTCAGTCAAGGGCGTCACTAATCTCTTTACTAGTTTTACCCATCATAAATATCCTCAAATATTAATCAGAGAAACGCACTTGTGTACGTTAGGATCACTGTCTCTACTTTGAAGAAGTGAAACGCGTCAAGTTTGCATTAAAATCGAATTAAATGTATTAATGTAGACGGAGAATTAGATCTGAAATCGAATTGGAGAATAAAGGGGTTTTTCTTGCAATATTTGTTTCGTTCTAGCAGGGAAATTTGAGCTGTTTTTAATTGCTTTGGTTTTATTTTCACAAGATGCACATTTCCAAAACCCAAAACTTATTGCATTATTTTTCATTAGTTTTTATGTGTTTGCTTTTATAAAAATCAATGCATACAATTATTCTAACATTTAGTTTAATCACGAAAATGCAGCTGTAATCTTTTTCAATGTGGTCATTTTCTTAATTCAATAACAAACAGTGCAAGATCAATTTCAGCCTTGCATGTACAGTCAGGATTGCACTTACAGAATCAAACCAAATTGACCTAAATCCTATAATTTCCATCTATCTAATGTGAATTTAAAGGTTTGATCAATGGTTTTGGTCATATCATGATTGGTTCTGCTCTCTTTCTGTTCATCCTTCTCTATGTTGATGAATTGGAAATGCTTTTGCATGTTTTAATGCACCATATGAACAATTACTTGTATGATAATGCTCTTATAATCATTTATTATCCCTGTTTATCCTTTTTCGGACATTTAATTTAGATATTTTGCCCAAAACAATCAAGATAATTGAAATCTAAAGACAGAGTAAATGGCTTGTTGAGTAACTCTTAAAAAAACAGCAAATTGCATCAAATTTTACTTGAAGGATTGATATTTATAGTTTTATCTTGGGGTGTTTAGGTTTGTTATTTGATCAGTGTTTGAACAAAATGTATTTCATAATCTTTTATAAACAGAATCTGCTGTTGTTTTCTTAACAGATGAATCATACCCGCAGGTAAAACATCTCTAAATCACATTTCCCATCTGGATTTTCATTTGGATTGGTTTCATGGAATCCCGACCTGCTTTCCTTCATCCGTCTAGAAATGATGATCCCAAGACGTGCCACGGATCTGAGTCCAAGCCCTCAGGACAGCTCAGAAAGGGAAACATCTCTCCTGGAACCAGGACAAGACTTGGAGAGAATCATGGGATTGAAGTAGAAGCTAAAGAGCAAGAGGAGGGATCCAACTCCAGGGAATCCGCTGGCCATGTTAAAACCCTAAAACACACAGCGTTAGCTACCAATCCAGGCGCAGAGCCCCTCCCTGCGTCCTCCGCTGCATCGAGAATACCCACAATGCACTCTGCTACGGCCAAGCAGGTCACAGCGAGAACGGTCAACACAACTGCTATGACTAAAATAGCAACATCTCAACCAACCAAAGCAGCTGCACCTGGACTGGAAGTCTTAGGTTTATCCAGTCAACCTCAACCCAGTGGGACAAAATTGAGATCCCCAAATGCAAGCCATGAGAAGAAGCTACAAGCAAGTGCAAAAGCATTCCCCAAAAACATCCAAAAGACAGCCTCAGTGTCTCATATAATGGGCTCCGCAGACTCCCCACAAAAGATGATTTACAAAACCGCTTCAGCTTCTCAGATTTCCTCTAGCGACTCTCCAAAGAGTCTCAACCGGACATCTCTCTCGCACATTCCCCGAGTCACTTCCAGCCCCAAACTGAAACTGACCCACCCGGCATCTCTCAAACTGGACAAAACCGAGCGGAATAGAAAAGTCACAGGCAAAGAGGGACTGCTATCGACATCTCCGATGAAAGATAAAATGATTGACGTGCTGGTGGAGAGCAAAGCGCAACTGGGGGCGAAACCAGCAGGAGAGAGTCCTCAGGGACGCAAGGAGCAAGAGATAAAGAGCGGGATTGAGAGAGAAGGAGATGAAAGAGAGGACACCGTCCTTCAGGGTACCGTGATGAGCTTGATAGGGTGCAAACAAACCTCCTCGAAACAAGCACCAGACCCCTCCTCTGCTGAACAGCTGAAAGAGCCAGAAGACAAGACTGATGCAAATGTCACGACCCAAGAGAGACACGCAGGGAACAGTCAGAGAGGGAAGGGGAAGGAGGACGGAGAGAGTGAGGAGAGGGGACAGACAGGAGAGAGAAAGGTCGAAGCTGAGATTAAGAGGGATAAAATGGCGACTGAAGTCAAGAAGGATACGATGATGAACGAAAAGAATAAGACGCAAGTGAATGATGCAGAGATGAAGAAAGGTAAAGGTTCCCCAGTGACCGAAACAAAGGACGCAGCACTGCAGGTGGATCTGCACCCGGTGTTCACTGACGTCGAGGTCCAGGCGGTCATGGAGGTCTGCAACAGATCCACAGACATGAGTCCGGTTCATGACTCTCAACTGAACCCTGAGACTGACCTCAACCCTAAAGTGGGCCTACACAATGACCTCCACCCTGATAGCAACTCAGACCTCAGACCGATGGGAGACAAGCCTAGATTTCTAGGTCCACCTCCTTACAAGTCCCCGAATAAACCTCTTCAGCATGTGTGTCAGATAGAGATTGAACTTCATAGCCAGTCACCGCAGACGCTTGATTCGGTTCCGTTGAAAGTCACCGTTAGCGAATTCGACAGAACTTGTCAACTGTTGCCCAATACCTGCGATGGCTCCTCAAAACCGCTCAACTCAGGGAGAACGGGAGCAGTGGACGGAGATCAGGAGGAGAGTGGTGCACCTCAGCAGATCTTCTGGGATGAGCAGGGAATGACGTGGGAAGTGTATGGAGCGTCTCTGGATATGGAGTCGCTGGGATTTGCCATCCAGAACCACCTGCAGTGCAAGATCCGTGAACACGAGCGGCGGATCGGCACTCTCCGGAAGTCCATATGCCTTTCCGAACAATCGCCGGGAAAGGAAAGGATTGGAAAGAAGAAGAGGAATGTCTTCAGATCATTGTTCCCTGGATCTAATTGCTGCTCGAAACCACAACCCAAAGAGGAACTGCCAATGTAACTCATTTTTCGGTAACAATTTATTTCCATTTTAAACCTTCTACTAACTATAAGTAACTTTGCAACTTCCAGTCATTAGAGTATTAGTAGATTGTCTGCTAAATATATGCTAGCGCTTTGTTTTGATGCATCCTAACAGACATTTTACTGACTATAAATGACTTTGATAAATCATTTTATTAACCCTAACAACCCTATTAACACTCTAATGAGAGTTAGTTGACATGTAGTTGCAAAATTATTTAGTAGAGTGTTTAAAGTGGTTTATCAGTTATATGTAAATGTACAGTAATACCTTGAGATATGAGCATAGTGCGTTCCAGGACAAGCTCGTAACTCAAATTGCTCGTATCTAAAATAATTCCCCCCCCCCCCCCCCCATAAGAAATAACAGGAAAAAAAATTAATCCATTCCGGCCCTCTAAAAAACTCCCTTGTTAGTGCTAATAACAATGGAAAAAACATGTTTTTAATTGCTATAGACACACACACACACACACACAATCATAGTATTTAAGGATTTTGCTTTAATTATGAGTTCTTACCTTCAAGACAGACAGTAGCGGCTAATGGAGGAGGAGGGATTAAGTAGATAACACAAACACAATACGGAAGTGTAGTGTTTCTTCCCGTGTTGTGTGTTGATAGACTCAGAAGCTCATATGTATTATTATTGAACACTCATAACTCGTGCTGCTCCCAGCTTAATACTGGTGAATCACTCGTTGCCCCCGGTAACCCCCGCTATAAAACCAAGCTGCCTCTAGTGGAGATCATATGCAATTACCCATAAATGTATATAACACACACCACAGGAAGACTCGCAGGAGATGCGTATGGAAGTCTATGAACACGTGAAGTGAAGGAGTGAGGCGGCGTGAGCTCAAAGTTCTCCGAGCGTCTGTAAGCTGCTCTTATCTAAAATATTTACTTATATTTCAGAGCAAAAAAATTGCTCGAAAGTTTACTTGCCACCATCCTCCTGCTCTCCCATTGGTTCCTGATGCTAGCCAAGCCATGAGATCCTTCTCTCTAATTGGACAGCATCCCTCCCATCATGCATCTTCTATACGTACGTGCTGCCGTGCTTTAGCTCAGCCACTCCGCACCCGAAACTTTACATTTTTTATGTGTTTTTGTAAAGTTAAGTGTACGTACTGTAACGCGTTTGTTCTCTAGGAGAGGCCGGATAGCTCGCCTAAACATAGAGTGAACCACAAGTGAGACACAACTGCTATTCCACAGGGGTCCTTTAATAACAGGAACTGTCCATTCGACACACACCAGAGCAGTCGGCAAACAATGCTTCACTCACCATCGCGTTACCAAACAACAGAGCAACAGAAAAAAAAAGAAAACAGTGGGAAAAAACTCAGCATACATGCGATGCTTCCCTGCTCGCGCTCAGTTCGAACCACCTCATTACTGAACTTGAGAGAGTGAAAGAGCGCTCCGCCTTAAAGGAGCCTTACCCAATATAACTCGTTACAGTACATACGTACGTTATCTGCCGTTTGTCCTCCTCCTCCTCTGCCGCCACTTTCGGAGATAGCCTCACTCGAAAGGTAAGCGTCGACATTTTACGTTGTTTCATTGTTTATAGGTCAATTTAGCTTTATTATGAAATTTAATGGGGTGTTTTTGGAGGGCTTGGAACGGATTAGCCATTTTACATGTAAAATGTGTTCCAAGATACGAAAAACTCATTATACGAAGGCCTCGGTACGGATTAATTTCGTATCTCGAGGTACCACTGTATGTCGGGACGCTCGTATCTCAAGGTATTACTGTATTTTATAGACGGGGGCTATTCTGAAATATATTGCAGGCTTAAAATTGGCTAAAAATATGCAGACTGTTTTCTCATAAACTGGAAGGTCTTGAAATTACTTCTTGTCAATGGTGGAGTCTGAAATGGCGAACTTCATGTAAATTTGCAGTCTGTGGAGTGTCCCATTTGTCATTTTATGATTCAGTTCGTAAGCAGCACTTTTCCCCGCACTGGTTCTTGGTTCTGGAAGGTTATTAAATGTTTCTTAAAGTGACAGTTCACTCAAAGAAGAACATGCTATCTTCATTTACCTCATGCTCTTGTGTTGCTCTAAACCTTGCATGACTTTCTTTGTTCTATGTAACACAAAAGAAGACATGAAGATTTGAAGAGCTTTGGGAAAACAACAACATTAGAGCATTGACTGACTTCTACTGTATTGATAAAACAGCACTGAGACACTTGTGTTGCACTGAAGAATGAATCTTGTATAGTTTTGAATAGATATAAGTGTAATTATGTTATTTCAGGGTCAATTATTCCTGTAAGACTCAAAAGCACTATCTTCCAGATGTTGTTTTAGATCAGTATGTTCACACATTTTGTGTTTGTTGGGACAGAGAAGAGAAAGCAGTTGTTTTCCCCAACATTTTAAAGCCAACATCCAACATTAGAATATATGAAATGTTGGTATTTGTTGAAGTAATGTAATGAGTAAATGCGTTCCCTTAAACACTCAAGTTTAATGACTTTTTTACATTTTGTACAGGTAAAATTTGTCTACTGTCTTCACAGAATTAAGTTGTGTAAAACTGAATGTTACTATATTTAGCTAAACATTTTCAAAACTTTTCAACTTTTTTATCACTATTCTTTGGTCTTTTTTAATATGTAGAAAAATCCACCTTGTAGATTTAATTTCTATTACTAATGCTTTGTAAACTGTTTCTGTAGGACACAATGTTTTTAGGATCATTGAAGGTTTTCTCAGAAAAGTTAATGACTGTCTAAATGAGAGAACTGATCATGTTCAGTCACTTTGTACTCACCTGCATTCACCTGAAGAACTTCAAGCACTGGTAGTTCTAGTTAAAGGGATAGTTCACCTAAAAATAAAAACTCTGTCATTGTTTTCTCACTCTTATGTCGTTCCAAACCTGTGAGACTTTCGTTCATCTACTGTACAGAAAAGAAGATATTTCTGTCTCTCCCTTGACAGCTATGCAACTACCGCTTTGACACTTCAAAAGTCTATAAATAGATTGTAAAACTAATTAATGTGAACTGAGCGAATAGTCTTTTTTGAAGAGACTCAATGACTCATCCACTCACACCTCAGTTGTGGTAAATGAAAGTTTCTTTGGAAGATCGGAAGTTCTTTTGGCAAGAACCAATGAGGTTCATTCTCGTGTTACGCGTCACGTTTGAATTTCTCAAGAACCAATGAGGTTCATTCTCGTGTTACGCGTCACGTTTGAATTTCTCAAGAACCAATGAGGTTCATTCTCGTGTTACGCGTCACGCTTGAGCTTCTCAAGAACCAATGAGGTTCATTCTCGTGTTACGCGTCACGTTTGAGCTTCAGCGAGAACCAAAGAGGTTCATTCTCGTGTTACACGTCACGTTTGAGCTTCAGCGAGAACCAATGAGGTTCGTTCTCGTGTTACGCGTCACGTTTGAGCTTCTCCAGAACCAATGAGGTTCATTCTCATGTTACGCGTCACGTTTGAGCTTCTCCAGAACCAATGAGGTTCATTCTCGTGTTACGCGTCACGTTTGAGCGTCTCAAGAACCAATGAGGTTCATTCTCGTGTTACGCGTCACGCTTGAGCTTCTCAAGAACCAATGAGGTTAATTCTCGTGTTACGCGTCACGCTTGAGCTTCTCCAGAACCAATGAGGTTCATTCTCGTGTTACGCGTCACGCTTGAGCTTCTCCAGAACCAATGAGGTTCATTCTCGTGTTACGCGTCACGCTTGAGCTTCTCCAGAACCAATGAGGTTCATTCTCGTGTTACGCGTCACGCTTGAGCTTCTCCAGAACCAATGAGGTTCATTCTCGTGTTACGCGTCACGTTTGAGCGTCTCAAGAACCAATGAGGTTCATTCTCGTGTTACGCGTCACGTTTGAGCTTCTCCAGAACCAATGAGGTTCATTCTCGTGTTACGCGTCACGTTTGAGCTTCTCCAGAACCAATGAGGTTCATTCTCGTGTTACGCGTCACGTTTGAGCTTCTCCAGAACCAATGAGGTTCATTCTCGTGTTACGCGTCACGTTTGAGCTTTAGCGAGAACCAATGAGGTTCATTCTCGTGTTACGCGTCACGTTTGAGCTTCAGCGAGAACCAATGAGGTTCATTCTCGTGTTACGTGTCACGTTTGAGCTTCAGCGAGAACCAATGAGGTTCATTCTCGTGTTACACGTCACGTTTGAGCTTCAGCGAGAACCAATGAGGTTCATTCTCGTGTTACGCGTCACGTTTGAGCTTCTCCAGAACCAATGAGGTTCATTCTCGTGTTACGCGTCACGTTTGAGCTTTAGCGAGAACCAATGAGGTTCATTCTCGTGTTACGTGTCACGTTTGAGCTTCTCAAGAACCAATGAGGTTAATTCTCGTGTTACGCGTCACGTTTGAGCTTCTCAAGAACCAATGAGGTTCATTCTCGTGTTACGCGTCACGTTCGAGCGTCTCAAGAACCAATGAGGTTCATTCTCGTGTTACGCGTCACGTTTGAGCTTCTCCAGAACCAATGAGGTTCATTCTCGTGTTACGCGTCACGTTTGAGCTTTAGCGAGAACCAATGAGGTTCATTCTCGTGTTACGTGTCACGTTTGAGCTTCTCAAGAACCAATGAGGTTAATTCTCGTGTTACGCGTCACGTTTGAGCTTCTCAAGAACCAATGAGGTTCATTCTCGTGTTACGTGTCACGTTTGAGCTTCAGCGAGAACCAATGAGGTTCATTCTCGTGTTACGCTTCACGTTTGAGCTTCTCAAGAACCAATGAGGTTCATTCTCGTGTTATGCGTCACGTTTGAGCTTCAGCGAGAACCAATGAGGTTCATTCTCGTGTTACGCGTCACGTTTGAGCTTCAGCGATAACCAATGAGGTTCATTCTCATGTTACGCGTCACGTTTGAGCTTCTCAAGAACCAATGAGGTTCATTCTCGTGTTACGCGTCACGTTTGAGCTTCTCAAGAACCAATGAGGTTCATTCTCGTGTTACGCGTCACGTTTGAGCTTCTCCAGAACCAATGAGGTTCATTCTCGTGTTACGCGTCATGTTTGAGATTCTCAAGAACCAATGAGGTTCATTCTCGTGTTACGCGTCACGTTTGAGCTTCTCAAGAACCAATGAGGTTCATTCTCGTGTTACGCGTCACGTTTGAGCTTCTCAAGAACCAATGAGGTTCATTCTCGTGTTACGCGTCACGTTTGAGCTTCTCCAGAACCAATGAGGTTCATTCTCGTGTTACGCGTCACGCTTGAGCTTCTCAAGAACCAATGAGGTTAATTCTCGTGTTACGCGTCACGCTTGAGCTTCTCCAGAACCAATGAGGTTCATTCTCGTGTTACGCGTCACGCTTGAGCTTCTCCAGAACCAATGAGGTTCATTCTCGTGTTACGCGTCACGCTTGAGCTTCTCCAGAACCAATGAGGTTCATTCTCGTGTTACGCGTCACGCTTGAGCTTCTCCAGAACCAATGAGGTTCATTCTCGTGTTACGCGTCACGTTTGAGCTTCTCAAGAACCAATGAGGTTCATTCTCGTGTTACGCGTCACGTTTGAGCTTCTCCAGAACCAATGAGGTTCATTCTCGTGTTACGCGTCATGTTTGAGATTCTCAAGAACCAATGAGGTTCATTCTCGTGTTACGCGTCACGTTTGAGCTTCTCAAGAACCAATGAGGTTCATTCTCGTGTTACGCGTCACGTTTGAGCTTCTCCAGAACCAATGAGGTTCATTCTCGTGTTACGCGTCACGTTTGAGCTTTAGCGAGAACCAATGAGGTTCATTCTCGTGTTACGCGTCACGTTTGAGCTTCAGCGAGAACCAATGAGGTTCATTCTCGTGTTACGTGTCACGCTTGAGCTTCTCCAGAACCAATGAGGTTCATTCTCGTGTTACGCGTCACGTTTGAGCGTCTCAAGAACCAATGAGGTTCATTCTCGTGTTACGCGTCACGTTTGAGCTTCTCCAGAACCAATGAGGTTCATTCTCGTGTTACGCGTCACGTTTGAGCTTCTCCAGAACCAATGAGGTTCATTCTCGTGTTACGCGTCACGTTTGAGCTTCTCCAGAACCAATGAGGTTCATTCTCGTGTTACGCGTCACGTTTGAGCTTTAGCGAGAACCAATGAGGTTCATTCTCGTGTTACGCGTCACGTTTGAGTTTCAGCGAGAACCAATGAGGTTCATTCTCGTGTTACGTGTCACGTTTGAGCTTCAGCGAGAACCAATGAGGTTCATTCTCGTGTTACACGTCACGTTTGAGCTTCAGCGAGAACCAATGAGGTTCATTCTCGTGTTACGCGTCACGTTTGAGCTTCTCCAGAACCAATGAGGTTCATTCTCGTGTTACGCGTCACGTTTGAGCTTTAGCGAGAACCAATGAGGTTCATTCTCGTGTTACGTGTCACGTTTGAGCTTCTCAAGAACCAATGAGGTTAATTCTCGTGTTACGCGTCACGTTTGAGCTTCTCAAGAACCAATGAGGTTCATTCTCGTGTTACGCGTCACGTTCGAGCGTCTCAAGAACCAATGAGGTTCATTCTCGTGTTACGCATCACGTTTGAGCTTCTCCAGAACCAATGAGGTTCATTCTCGTGTTACGCGTCACGTTTGAGCTTTAGCGAGAACCAATGAGGTTCATTCTCGTGTTACGTGTCACGTTTGAGCTTCTCAAGAACCAATGAGGTTAATTCTCGTGTTACGCGTCACGTTTGAGCTTCTCAAGAACCAATGAGGTTCATTCTCGTGTTACGTGTCACGTTTGAGCTTCAGCGAGAACCAATGAGGTTCATTCTCGTGTTACGTGTCACGTTTGAGCTTCAGCGAGAACCAATGAGGTTCATTCTCGTGTTACGCTTCACGTTTGAGCTTCTCAAGAACCAATGAGGTTCATTCTCGTGTTATGCGTCACGTTTGAGCTTCAGCGAGAACCAATGAGGTTCATTCTCGTGTTACGCGTCACGTTTGAGCTTCAGCGATAACCAATGAGGTTCATTCTCATGTTACGCGTCACGTTTGAGCTTCTCAAGAACCAATGAGGTTCATTCTCGTGTTACGCGTCACGTTTGAGCTTCTCAAGAACCAATGAGGTTCATTCTCGTGTTACGCGTCACGTTTGAGCTTCTCCAGAACCAAAGAGGTTCATTCTCGTGTTACGCGTCATGTTTGAGATTCTCAAGAACCAATGAGGTTCATTCTCGTGTTACGCGTCACGTTTGAGCTTCTCAAGAACCAATGAGGTTCATTCTCGTGTTACGCGTCACGTTTGAGCTTCTCAAGAACCAATGAGGTTCATTCTCGTGTTACGCGTCACGTTTGAGCTTCTCCAGAACCAATGAGGTTCATTCTCGTGTTACGCGTCACGTTTGAGCTTCTCAAGAACCAATGAGGTTCATTCTCGTGTTACGCGTCACGTTTGAGCCTTTCCAGAACCAATGAGGTTCATTCTCGTGTTACGCGTCACGTTTGAGCTTCAGCGAGAACCAATGAGGTTCATTCTCGTGTTACACGTCACGTTTGAGCTTCTCCAGAACCAATGAGGTTCATTCTCGTGTTACGCGTCACGTTTGAGCTTCTCCAGAACCAATGAGGTTCATTCTCGTGTTACGCGTCACGTTTGAGCTTCTCCAGAACCAATGAGGTTCATTCTCGTGTTACGCGTCACGTTTGAGCTTCTCCAGAACCAATGAGGTTCATTCTCGTGTTACGCGTCACGTTTGAGCTTCTCCAGAACCAATGAGGTTCATTCTCGTGTTACGCGTCACGTTTGAGCTTTAGCGAGAACCAATGAGGTTCATTCTCGTGTTACGCGTCACGTTTGAGCTTCAGCGAGAACCAATGAGGTTCATTCTCGTGTTACGTGTCACATTTGAGCTTCAGCGAGAACCAATGAGGTTCATTCTCGTGTTACACGTCACGTTTGAGCTTCTCCAGAACCAATGAGGTTCATTCTCGTGTTACGCGTCACGTTTGAGCTTCTCCAGAACCAATGAGGTTCATTCTCGTGTTACGCGTCACG
Source organism: Rhodeus uyekii (assembly GCA_037043235.1). Lineage (NCBI taxonomy): Eukaryota > Metazoa > Chordata > Actinopteri > Cypriniformes > Acheilognathidae > Rhodeus > Rhodeus uyekii. The sequence goes on along the minus strand of JAWRVZ010000361.1, from coordinate 183,423 downwards.
TTTGAGCTTCTCCAGAACCAATGAGGTTCATTCTCGTGTTACGCGTCACGTTTGAGCTTTAGCGAGAACCAATGAGGTTCATTCTCGTGTTACGTGTCACGTTTGAGCTTCTCAAGAACCAATGAGGTTAATTCTCGTGTTACGCGTCACGTTTGAGCTTCTCAAGAACCAATGAGGTTCATTCTCGTGTTACGCGTCACGTTTGAGCTTCTCAAGAACCAATGAGGTTCATTCTCGTGTTACGCGTCACGTTTGAGCTTCTCAAGAACCAATGAGGTTCATTCTCGTGTTACGCGTCACGTTTGAGCTTCAGCGAGAACCAATGAGGTTCATTCTCGTGTTACGCGTCACGTTTGAGCTTCAGCGAGAACCAATGAGGTTCATTCTCGTGTTACGCGTCACGTTTGAGCTTCTCAAGAACCAATGAGGTTCATTCTCGTGTTACGCGTCACGTTTGAGCTTCTCAAGAACCAATGAGGTTCATTCTCGTGTTACGCGTCACGTTTGAGCTTCTCAAGAACCAATGAGGTTCATTCTCGTGTTACGCGTCACGTTTGAGCTTCTCAAGAACCAATGAGGTTCATTCTCGTGTTACGCGTCACGTTTGAGCTTCTCAAGAACCAATGAGGTTCATTCTCGTGTTACGCGTCACGTTTGAGCTTCTCAAGAACCAATGAGGTTCATTCTCGTGTTACGCGTCACGTTTGAGCTTCAGCGAGAACCAATGAGGTTCATTCTCGTGTTACGCGTCACGTTTGAGCTTCAGCGAGAACCAATGAGGTTCATTCTCGTGTTACGCGTCACGTTTGAGCTTCTCAAGAACCAATGAGGTTCATTCTCGTGTTACGCGTCACGTTTGAGCTTCTCAAGAACCAATGAGGTTCATTCTCGTGTTTCGCGTCACGTTTGAGCTTCTCAAGAAC
>JAWRVZ010000361.1:130000-177500 GCA_037043235.1 Rhodeus uyekii | reverse complement strand
AATAATATAACACTTGCATTTTATTAGTTAACATGAACTAACAATAAACAATACTTATCAGTGTGTGTTTGTGTACGTGTGTGTGTATATATGTATGTGTGTGTGTGTGTGTATGTATATAACCTCATTTCAAAGCGTTACCCTTTAATTGTGACGGCAGGATCTCCATCTGAAGTGTGCAGAGGAACAGAAGTCTCAATGTCCATCTCGACCGTCTCGTTGTCCCGTCTGCTCCGATGCAGTTTTCCCGCCGTGAACCGGAGTGTGACTCCGCATCCATCCCGGTGCGCATGCAAGCGGGAGCCGAGCGTTCCCGGCGTCCGGCAGAACAGCACACGCTTGGACATGGACGGGAGCGGACGGCCAGCCACGTGGGATTCCTTCGGGATTTGGGATAACCGGATAGAGGAGCCCATCCTGTTGCCGCCCAGCATCCGCTACGGAACCCCCATCCCACAAGTCAGCCTGTCCCGGGTGGGCTGCGCCTCCCACATCGGCCGGCGGCGGGACAACGAGGACCGCTTCCACGTGAGCAAGCTCGCGCATAACGTACTGTACTTTGCTCTGTTTGACGGGCACGGAGGACCACAGGCCGCTGAGTTCTGTCACAGACACATGGAGAAACACATCAGGTACACCTTATGGTGACCTTCAGTTAACCTTAACCTTGGTCTGTCTGAATTCTCCATTCTGATTGGCTGGAAGGTGTGCAATAAAACCTCACAGGTAGTTTAATCACCGTTCTATATATTAATACACTGTTGTCATTGAAGCGCTCACACAAACACAAACATACACACACACACACACACACACACACACACAGAGACACACACTCACACGTACACAGAGAAAGACTCACACACACACACACACACATGTACACAGAGACAGACACACACACACACACATGTACACAGAGACAGACACACAGAGACACACAAACACACACACAGAGACACACAAACACACACACACACACACACACACACACGTACACAGAGACAGACACACACACACACACACACACATGTACACAGACAGACACACACACACACACACACACGTACACAGAGACAGACATGTACACACACAGAAACACACACACACACACACACGTACACAGAGACAGACACACACACACACACACACACACACACACACACACACGTACACAGAGACAGAGACACACACACACACACACACACACACACACGTACACAGAGACAGACAGACACACACACACACACGTACACAGAGACAGACACACACACACACATGTACACAGAGACAGACACACACACACACACGCATGTACACAGAGACAGACACACACACACACACGCATGTACACAGAGACACACACACACACACACACACACACACGTACACAGAGATAGACACACACACACGTACACAGAGATAGACACACACACACACACACGCATGTACACAGAGACAGACACACACACACGTACACAGAGACAGACACACACACACACACGCATGTACACAGAGACAGACACACACACACACACACACACAGAGACAGACACACACACACACACACACACACACACAGAGACGCACACACACACACACACACACATGTACACAGAGACAGACACACACACACACACACACACGTACACAGAGACAGACACACACACACACACACACCGTACACAGAGACAGACACACACACACACAGAGACAGACACACACACATGTACACACAGAGACAGACACACACACATGTACACACATAGACAGACACACACACACACACACACAGAGACGCACACACACACACACGCATGTACACAGAGACAGACACACACACACACAGAGACAGACACACACACACACAGAGAGACACACACACACACACAGAGACACACACACACACATGTACACAGAGACACACACACACCTACACAGAGACAGACACACACACACACACACACACACACACACACACACGCGTCACTCAGAGGGAGTTACATCACATCCCATTACACACACACACTAAAGCTACTTTGTGTAACGTCTATTTTATGTTTTCCTCATTTAACACAATGATGACTTTAAATCATCTTTTGGTGTTAATTAGTTAATTAGATTAATCAATCACCACATGGTGTAATTAATTTGAATGGCAATTTAATCGTGTCCATGATTTTAAATGAGAAACAGTCACACCATCAACTCAAAAGTGCGTTTTGGGTCAAATTGACCCGTAACATGAAGTAACACACAGTTGTGAGTGAAACTGAAGATGAGTGTGTGTTCTGCAGGGAGTGTCTGGAGGGGGAAGCAGATTTACAGGCGGTTCTGTCTAAAGCGTTCCTGCAGGTGGACGCGGCGCTGGCTGCGGAGCTGCAGATGTACGGCAACGGTGTGAACAATCATCCTTATGCACTCGCTTGATTTACACTTCTTACATTTCACACATGCACGGAAAAAAGCCGTCATTAAGAGTGTGTGTGTGTGTGTGTGTGTGCTTCAGCCTCCCTGTTGATGGTGGGCACGACGGCGACGGTGGCGCTGCTGAGAGACGGGATCGAGCTGGTCGTCGGCAGCGTCGGAGACAGTCGAGCTCTGCTGTGCAGGAAGGGCAAAGCTCGCAAACTCACAGACGATCACACGCCAGAGAGGAAAGATGAGAAACACAGGTACAGGAATAACTCTGCCATTTGTGGCGATACAGATCTCTGTGCTATTAATAACACAGATCCTGCAACTCAAAATACCACTGCATGCACTGTGACACCAGCACTCAGAGTTTTAGCAGAAGAGATTCTGTGTGTCACTTGGATAAATGTGTTGTTTCATTGAAATACCTGGAAAAACGTGACAATGGCAGTAATTGAAGAGGAAACAGTATTTCGGTTGTATTTGTCTGTCGGGGAGGCGAAGACTCGCTTTTAATAAACACAGAGAAATACTACACATAACATAGAGGATAGCCGACGCAGACTGAGAGACGCACAGGGCATTTATACACGGGGTAATGGGGAACAGCTGACGAGACTAACAAGGGGAGTGAGTGACGCGACAGGAGAAGGAAATCACACAGGAAGTACATTGTATTTGATGACATTGAAATCATACTTAATATGAAGTGTTAAAGCAACTGCAATTTATCAACAGTTTACGATCAGAAATATATATATATTTATGTGCACATGTATATAATTTCATGTTTAGAATTTTTGCTTTCATTTTCATATTATCAGTTTTTATTTTGATATTAAGTAACAAACATGGTTTAATGATTTTATATTAAGTTAACATATAAACGCATATACTTAACATTGATATAATATTACACTGTTTTACTGTATTTATCATCTAATAAATTCAGCTTTAATCACAGGAATAAATGACACTTTACTATATATTCACATAGAAAACAGCTGTTTTACACTGATATAATATTACACTGTTTTACTGTATTTATCATCTAATAAATTCAGCTTTAATCACAGGAATAAATGACACTTTACTATATATTCACATGAAAACAGCTGTTTTACACTGATATAATATTACACTGTTTTACTGTATTTATCATCTAATAAATTCAGCTTTAATCACAGGAATAAATGACACTTTACTATATATTCACATAGAAAACAGCTGTTTTACACTGATATAATATTACACTGTTTTACTGTATTTATCATCTAATAAATTCAGCTTTAATCACAGGAATAAATGACACTTTACTATATATTCACATAGAAAACAGCTGTTTTACACTGATATAATATTACACTGTTTTACTGTATTTATCATCTAATAAATTCAGCTTTAATCACAGGAATAAATGACACTTTACTATATATTCACATAGAAAACAGCTGTTTTACACTGATATAATATTACACTGTTTTACTGTATTTATTCTTTTTACTGTTTTACTCTTAAAGAAACATTAAAACACATAGTGACCCCGAAGCTTTAAAGGGTGGTGTACATTGATATTATCCTCACTGTATAATGTTTGTTTGTGTGCAGAATCCGTCAGAGCGGCGGGTTCGTGACCTGGAATAGCGTCGGTCAGGCTAACGTTAACGGACGGCTGGCAATGACCCGCAGCATCGGAGACTTCGACTTGAAGAAGAGCGGCGTGATCGCAGAACCAGAGACCACTCGAACCCTGGTCTGCACTCACACAATACTCTATAGTCAATCCAAGCAGTTTAAAGGAAAAGTCCAGCTTTTATTGAGCAATGAGCATTTCAAACAGTATTTAACAACTTTTATTGTTTGGAAAAAACGAATGGTGGTGTTTGAGTGCGCTCATGATTCTGTCGTGTCTGTAGTTGCAGCACGCGCACGACTCTTTCCTGGTGCTCACCACTGACGGCGTCAACTTCATCATGACCAACCAGGAGGTGTGTGACGTCATCAACCAGTGCCATGACCCCACCGAGGCGGCAAACGTCATCGCTGAGCAGGTGCGGAACGAGCGTAAATCACAGGTTATTCTGACCCTGATTTGATTGCTCTTCTTGAAGTGTGTGTGTTTCTGTTGTCCAGGCGCTCCAGTACGGCTCGGAGGACAACAGCACGCTCATCGTCGTCCCGTTCGGAGCCTGGGGAAGGCATCAGAACGCCGGATACACGTACGACATGAGCCGAAACTTTGCCTCCATCGGCCGCTGGTCTTAACGGCGGTCAAACGATCATCTCGGCACGATTAGAAACGATCCCGATCAGCAGTCTCGTTCCTGATTGCAAACACAAGCCCAAACTGGGAGGAAACCTCTGCTCTGATGATTTGTGTCTTGAGAATCTTTTATGTTCAATAAGTATGGGAGCTTGTTTCTGCTTTTAAATTAAAAAGAGTTCTTTATATCTCACAATTTTGACTTTTTACTCACAATTATTAATTTATACCACAATTCTAAAAGAAAAATGGCAGAATTGCAGGAAAAAAAGTCAGAATTGCGAGTTTATTACAGTTTATGTCAGTTATGAGACGTAAACTCTGAATTGTAGTGAATTGTGAAATATAAAATCTAAATTGCCAGTAAAATCTGAATCGTGAAATCTAAAATATTAATTGCGAGAAAAATCTGAATTGTGAAATATAAAATCTTGATTGCGAGAAAAAATCTGAATCGTTAAATATAAAATATTAATTGTGAGAAAAATCTGAATTGTGAAATATAAAATTTTAATTGCGAGAAAAATCTGAATTGTAAAATATTAATTGCAAGAAAAATCTGAATTGTGAAATATAAAATATTGATTGCGAGAAAAAATCTGAATCGTGAAATATAAAATCTTAATTGCGAGAAAAAATCTGAATCGTGAAATATAAAATCTTGATTGCGAGAAAAAATCTGAATCGTGAAATATAAAATCTTAATTGCGAGAAAAAATCTGAATCGTTAAATATAAAAATTTAATTGCGAGAAAAAATCTGAATCGTGAAATATAAAATCTTGATTGCGAGAAAAAATCTGAATCGTGAAATATAAAATCTTGATTGCGAGAAAAAATCTGAATCGTGAAATATAAAATCTTAATTGCGAGAAAAAATCTGAATTGTGAAATATAAAATCTTGATTGCGAGAAAAAATCTGAATCGTGAAATATAAAATCTTAATTGCGAGAAAAAATCTGAATCGTTAAATATAAAATCTTGATTGCGAGAAAAAATCTGAATCGTGAAATATAAAATCTTAATTGCGAGAAAAAATCTGAATCGTTAAATATAAAAATTTAATTGCGAGAAAAAATCTGAATCGTGAAATATAAAATCTTGATTGCGAGAAAAAATCTGAATCGTGATATATAAAATCTTGATTGCGAGAAAAAATCTGAATCGTGAAATATAAAATCTTAATTGCGAGAAAAAATCTGAATTGTGAAATATAAAATCTTAATTGCAAGAAAAAATCTGAGGGGAAAAGCATTTAAATTAAGATATAAACTCATAATTATGACAAAAAAATCAGAATTGTACAATAAAAAGTTGGAAACAAGCTTCCATATCAAAGACTGTTGCGTATTGTTTGGGTCACTCTTTATTAGTGATCAATAATTGTTCAGTCTCACATTCATGAAGCATCAGTGGAATCAATCTGTGTAAATCATTTCAGAATTATTTTAGGAATTATTCCTAAATGGTTGTATTTAATTCAATGTGATCATTATGTTCTGCTGGAGTTTGGTGATCAGAAGTGGAGCTCAATCAATCAAATCACTAATTATATCTTCATTTCCAATAAAATCCCTGTTTTGAATATTTATGGAACTTGCTAACAAATGGGTTTTTATACTTTTTATTTATTTGCCAAATCTGTATATAATATTTAGTATTGAATATGGACGTGCGTTGGTATTATTTTAATTATTAGGTTGCATATGTTCTCAGCAAACACACTTTTGTTACAGTATTATTTTCCTATAGCTTAGAACGAATGTCCCAGATGTTGCACATTGTCTGCCAAATGCATAAGTGTATTTAGATTTTTGAATTTTGATTAGAAACACAGTCATTTTCTTTAGAGTAACATGCACTGAGTAATAAGACTGTATATTTAAAAAGAAAAAAGTTTGTTTTTTAAACATATAAATATATTTTGACACAAATAAATACTTCCGTTTCCCAGAATAGTAGAGGCAGAGAAACCGGTGGAAATGTGTAATCATGGTTTGACCTTGACCTGTAGATGGTAAACACGTCCCACACGTCTTGTGCGTGTGTGTGTGTGTGTGTGTGTGTGTGTGTGTGTGATATGAATAAACGAGACCAGCATGAGGAAACTTGCGTAGTTTACTGATGCATGCATGTGTTTCTGCGATCTTCAGAGGTCCTGTTGAGTTTTTGTCAGTCGTTGTGTTCTCAGTACTGCTCTAGAATTGCAAGGACATAAAGTCATGCATCTGGCTTGTATTAGTTATTTTGGCTGCTTTGCTGAAAGAGGAGTGTGTTGTAGTGAAGAGAATGTGTTCACTTCTGTCCTCTGCTGGTGGACAAACATCTTGCTCACCACTGGTTCATCTTTACAGTTAAGCATGTGTGTGAAATAAACTCAACTGGACTGAGAGTAAAAATCTGAATTGTGAAATATACATTTATCATTTTGAGAAAAAATCTAAATTGTGAAATATAAATTCGTAATTGTGAGAAAAAAAACTGAATTGTGAGATATAAACTCATAATCTCGAGAAAAAAACAATTGTTGGATATAAACTCGTAATTGCGAGAAAAAATGGGTGTACACACACACAAATCGTCTATTAATGGGCGGATCGTAGACGTCACGTGACACCTGAGCCCAGCTAATTGAGACACTGATTGGAAAACCTAATTATTTTTCTTAGTTCTCGATATTACTGATTGCTTTGGCTACGCAAAACATGTTTTCGTGAGACTGGGAGATTTAGAATTATTTTTTATGCTACTTGGGGTTTAACGTAATGAATATTCATGATGGCAAATCCGGTCCAGAAAGAGAAAGAATGGACAGAACTTGCTTCTCACGAGGTTCAACATCTACAACTCTTCTAACAGTAAGATAAATGTTAATGCTTTGGCCGCCGAGCCAGTGTTTTTCATGCCAGGCGCGCGAAATGTCAATTAGGCTCATTGTAATGACACGTGCAGGTGTGTGTGTGTGTGTGTGTGTGTGTGTGTGTGTGTGTGTGTGTGTGTGTGTGTGTGTGTGTGTGTGTGTGTGTGTGTGTGTGTGTGTGTGTGTGTGTGTGTGTGTGTGTGTGTGTGTGTGTGTGTGTGTGTGTGTGTCTGTCTGTGTGTCTGTCTGTGTGTGTGCTACTATGCATTCAAATACTTGTTTTATTTCACATATTTAATTATTGGATGTTTGTGTAATATTCTGATATTTATTCATTTTCAAGAATATTAAATCTGTTTTTGTGCGAGTGAGATTAATAAATGCGCACGTGTCAACAATCACCGTGTTCTCACTCTCTCTCTCTCTCACACACACATACACTCACACCAACTCCTTATTTTTCAACAGGAGAGCTGTCAGTCAATAAATGGGGAACAAAGTAACTTGCATTTCCTTATTTGAAAAAGGAACTCGGATATCTTGTTGTAAATTTAAAATAAATGCATTACTAGTTACCTGAAAAAAATCATCGCATTACACTAGTAATGTTACTTTATTTGTTACCTGGAAAAAAAGTGTTCAGATTATATGACTCGCGTTACTAGTAATTCGTTACCTGAAAAAAAGTGTTCAGATTACGTGACTCGTTATTAGTAATGCGTTACTTTATTCGTTACCTGAAAAAAAATGTTCAGATTATATGACTCGCGTTACTAGTAATTCGTTACCTGAAAAAAAGTGTTCAGATTATGACTCGCATTACTAGTAATGCGTTACTTTATTCGTTACCTGAAAAAAGTGTTCAGATTATATGACTCGCGTTACTAGTAATACGTTACTTTATTCGTTACCTGAAAAAAAGTGTTCAGATTATATGACTCGCGTTACTAGTAATGCGTTACTTTATTCGTTACCTGAAAAAAGTGTTCAGATTATATGACTCGCGTTACTAGTAATTCATTACCTGAAAAAAGTGTTCAGATTATATGACTCGCGTTACTAGTAATGCGTTACTTTATTCGTTACCTGAAAAAAGTGTTCAGATTATATGACTCGCGTTACTAGTAATGCGTTACTTTATTCGTTACCTGAAAAAAAGTGTTCAGATTACGTGACTCGCGTTACAAGTAATGCGTTACTTTATTCGTTACCTGAAAAAAGTGTTCAGATAACGTGACTCGTTACTTTATTCGTTACCTGGAAAAACAGTGTTCAGATTACGTGACTCGCGTTACTAGTAATGCGTTACTTTATTCGTTACCTGAAAAAAGTGTTCAGATTATATGACTCGCGTTACTAGTAACCCGTAACTCCCAACATTGAACATGCACATCAGCTCACAACCTGAGCACAAGCTTACCTCTTCACTACTATTGCACCCCTTAAAAAGTAGAAATCGTGACTTTCTATATCATAATAATGACTTTTTTAATGTGATGATGCATAGATCTCAGAAATGATATGCGTGTTTGCATCTAATTTCTTAGAGCTCTAAAAACGTCTCTTGGACGTTTCCAGTCAGAAGTTAAATAGACATTTAGAAAGTGTCTGAGATGTTTTGAATGGATGTAAAACTGACATCTTAAAGACGTTGGTACACAGCAGATGCTTTCCAGATCTGTAACAGACTTATGTGTGCAATCTGAGTATTTGATTTCATTTTTTTTCTGTTCAGCACTTTGGATTTTTGAAAGTTCTTTTATAAATAAAACTTGAATAGCGTTTATAATTTACCAAAGCATGATTTTCTTTTTTGTATGTTGTAGAAATTTACTTCCATAGAAATCATGTAGATGAAGTGCATTATTCTGTGTGTGTGCTTGTGTCTCTGTCTGTGTCTCTCTCTCTCTCTGTTTGTATGTCTGTCTTTCTATTAGTATGTGTCTGTGTCTTGGTGTTTGTCTCCCTCTCTCTCTCTCTCTCTCTCTGTGTGTGTCTGTCTTTTTTTTCAAGAGGAGACTGGAATAGTACAACAGAAGAGTCATGACTCCAGTGTTGTAGGTGGCGGTATTCACTATTTACGTGCGTTTGTAAGCCGCCATTACACTAAAAGCAGAATCCCAGTCTTCCGAGCCATTAAACCGAGTCGCCGCGATCGTATACGCGACCATAGATTTGCGCGATTATGTTAATGAGGTCAGCGACCGGAAACTGACTCGCGGCAAACACTGGGAGTTTTCCCGAATATTCCACAGATGTCTGTAAAATCGTGGACCCGCCAGGCGGAGGAGACGCTGATCGAGCTGTGGCAGGAGTCCGCGTGTCTGTACGACATCTCCTCCGCCGATTACCACAACCGGGAAGAGAAAGACCGGCGCTGGAAAGAGGTCGCCGATGCGCTTCAGATGCCTGGTAGGTTTTCGCTCAGCGTGAGAGCGCGAGAGGGGCAGCCGATGAGAGCGCGAGAGGAGCATCCGATGAGCGCGAGAGGAAACACTGATTTATTGCTAGGCGTTAAAGCGATGCGACTGATGTTTTAATCGTGCAATAAATCAATCTGGAGCTGGCAAGTTTAAACCTGCTTTCATGCTAATTGCAAAATGAATTTAGTAACGTAGTAAAACACTGTAAAAATTAACCCTAGAAGTTTGTTTTTATGAAGTTTAACAGGCTATTGTTGCTACAAACTGTGCTTTTTAAAGGTATTTTACACAATATAATGAACATTTGCTCAGCCAGGAGTTCTTCCAAACCTCTGTGGTTTTTCTTGGAAGAACTAAGAAGATATTTTGAAGAGTGACGGTTGCTAGTGTCCATTGACTTCCATCGGATTTTGTTTTCCTACAATGGAAGTCAATGGGGACTTGCAACTTCTAACCCTTTAATTTGAGAAATAGTATAATATTACAGAACTGCTTTTATGCCATTCTGCATATTCACAAACAAATGTTATGCAATTGTTGGTTTGCAACTGAGATTTAGATGACGGCTGAATCAATGATACGCCGTTTACTTTAAGATCCCACAATTCACTTTTAATTTTGTCATAATGTAGATTTCCCAAAATTGGACTAGATGCATTTGAGAAACTGTCCTTATTTACTTTTCCTTCCTAGTTTTTAATTCTTTCCCTGCCAGCGTTTATAATAAAAAAAGAAGTTTCCAGTCACTTTTCACAAAAGATTCAGAGTATTTCAATGTGTGAATATCTCAACATGCAATATGTCAAAAGAAAGAACATCTTTCAAACAAAATACAGTTTTGTGTACTTATTTTCATAACGCTTGAGTGTGGGTGAGTTTAATAAAAACTAACATTTTGGAGAAAAAAACCCCCCAAAGACATTCATATCACATTCAGAATGATGATCAAACATAGATGTTTTCAATCAAGTCCATCAACAGTCCTAAAGCTCATCCTGGGTCCACATTTCATTCAGTGACATTTAATTTATGTTGTTAATGTTATTTTACATAAGCGTTTAATCTCACATGATATCGCTTGTTTCTGCTGCTTCTTTGCATGTGTTTTGATCAGGAGATTCTCTAGTCTTTCAGAAGATGTGTATTTTTTGATCGAAATACATTTATTTTTTTCTGTTAAAGATGTGTTAGTGTATTAAAAAGGGGTTTATACAACAAAAGCTTGTTTGTCCAGTATTAAAGCATAAATAGTTTAAAATCTTAGAAACGAACAAAGGCAACAGATCGAAGGCAGAATGTTCTGTACAATAACATGTTACTGTCATGTATGTAAAGACTCTGTACAGTAATACCTTGAGAAACTTCGCTTGTCGATTTGTTATCCGCTCACGGATATAATTTACGAACGTGCAAACATCAGTTTTGCGCTGGTTTCTTTTTGCCATGGATTTTTCACTGCTGTGAAGTGGAAGCTCATGATTGTATGTAATGTAAGTTATACAGTGGGGAAGGAATCTCTTGATTTGGTTAAATTCTAGTCCTTTTGAAGTTCAAAGCAAATTGGGTCGTGGCCTTTCCTTAATTCGGTTTGCCTCTTTTATTTTATTTAATGCATGTTTTATCTGGCCTACATGCACCAGTTCATCTGATCCACAGCACAATGATCACGACACTGAAATTCAGCTGAATGTTCCTCTTCTTTCTTCATGTTGAAATGCGGGAATGCTGTACATTTGAGCTCTTCTCGTTTCCTCCCGTCAGCCGAGGCGGTGGCGACCCGAGTGGCGTCTCTGCGGACTCAGTACGCTCGCCTGAGGAAGCCCAAACCCAGCGGGAGCGAGATAAAGCCCCTCACGCTGAGGCAGCGGTGGCTCCTGAGGGCCCTGGACTTCCTAAAGCCGCACATCGTTCACCGGCGAAACGAGTCGCATGTACGTGTGCCAACACACACAACACGCTAGATGCACTGACATTTCAGGACTGAAAATATTCAGCCAAACATTCATTTGAAACCATTTTAGAGGATTGAAATTACTGATGCATTTATCAGACGCTTTTATCCAAAACGACTTGCATTGCATTCAAGAAACACATTGATATTCTAATCAGGAGTAATATCGTCTTTTAATGAATCCTTTTGAGATTGAATTAATGCCTGGTTTTGTTCATATAAATGACATCTGGCATTTTGCTTTATTTCCAGATTCAATCTCTGGCTTAAAATAAATGACGTTTTAAATCTCTTGACAAACTAAAGGATATAAACGCCATTCGTATATATTTGCACGGAATGTCAGATTTCATAAGAAAAGGATTTATTAAATCCATGTCATGCAAATACGAAACCACATGCTGTCGTTCAGACCGAATGTTCATTGGAAGTGTGTGTGAAACGCAGTCGCTGAACACTAACGGTGCTTTCGGGAAAAGCTGGGATTGATGAACTCACACATGAATTCTAAATGTTCCTGATGTTTGCCCAGCTGTTTTCTGAGTGTGATATTGACTGAAACCTGTATCTCAATATTTCCCGTTAAGTTTATATTAATTTGTTTATATTCTATTTTTTTTTACCTTTTTATGGGCATTTTTACTTCTATAAAGTCTTTTTTTCCCACTTAATTAGATGTATGCATAATTTTTTGACATTCTTACTTTAATCAATGCATTCAATTATAATAATAAGAATAAGTTCCCAATCAAATGAAATTAGTATCAGCAACTTGAATCTTTGCAATGCAGAGAAACACAAGCCGCATCTGAAGTGCGTTTGGATCATTTCCACAGACGTTTAATGCAGAGGAACGTGAATGTGTGTTTTAAACGGAAAATAATGGAAGTTTGAAAAAAGACTTTAAATGTGAAATTAAAAGTGCAGTAGGTGGAAGTGAGTCGCTGTTAATGAGTGATTCATTGAGATTCAATCGATTCGTTTACACTCCATGTGTCTAAAATGTAAGTCAGTTAATATTAGCGTCTTGTTTACTGAACTGTTGTATAAAATCAATATCACATCGTCTCAGTTTGCACACATACATCTGTTAAAGATCTGGAAAGCATCTGCTGCGAACAAACATCTGAAAAAAGTCAGTTTTACTTTCATTCTAAATCATAAACATCTTAAAGACGTTTTCTAAATGTCTATTTAACGTCTGACAGGAAACGTCCTAGAGATGTATTGCAGATGCTCTTAAAAAAAAGTCTTTCAGATGTGAAATAGACGTTTCTGAGATGTACGTGTGCGGTCAGGGATGCTGATGTTTGTGTGATATTAAAGAGCCATTTTTGCCCCTTATCTTGAATTTTGGGTGCATTTATAAATGCATTTAATAGTCACGTTTATTTATACAGCACAAATTTAAAACGACCGTATTTGAACCAAAGTGCTTTACATTAATAATAATAATACATTTTATTTAAGCGCGCCTTGCATGACACTCAAAGAAAGATAAAATGGTAATTTACAAGCAAATTTTTTTTGGACTTTTTTTTTTGCATAACACAGAAACCAACAATTTTTTTTTTTAATGAAGTAAATCATGTTCTCGACGTGTACACGTTCACTCTCTAGCTGTGTTTCTGTAAAGTGAAGGATATGCTCATTAATCTCATGATGCGTATCGATAAAACAACAATTACGATAGATATCGCACCTCTCTTTTTGTTTCCGACAGCTGCTATCCTGATTATACACGACTTAATACGACGCGCAATGTTTTGCATTCAAGAAACACATTCACATTCTAATCAGTTCTTGCTTTCCCTGGGAATCGAACCCATGACCTTGATGTTGCAAGCACCGCTCTCTACTGATTTAGACACCTGAAAGCTGTGATTGTAAATCATTTAATTGACTGATTGTGAAGCTATTTTCAGTTTCTAGCTGATTTTGCCGATTTAGACGTAACCGTTCTTTGACTCTTTATAGTTGGGTTTGCCAGCCTCTGATAAAGTGGAGGAGTGTGTGGAAGAGTCGGACGAGATTATGCAAGAGACGGACAAAGACATTGATAGTTTCGACTCCATCAGTGTGTGTCTCTCGCCGATGCCCGGCACGCCAGACACGGGCATCCCCGAGGAAACGGCCTCGTACTCGCTCTCGCCCAGGAGCTCGTCCGGCAAGCGCAGGCGCGTCTCCGAGTCGGATATCGAGCTGCAGAAGCTGGAGGTTTTGAAGCAGATGTCGGCTAAAGTCCTGGAGAACCCGCCTGCGGACGCGGCGGCCGTGTTCGCCGGACAGGTGGCCATGGAGTACCGGCTGCTGACCGACCCGGCCGTCCAGATGCGCGTGCGCAGGAAGATCATGGCTGTCCTCTACGAAGCGCAGGACGCAGAAAGACATTACCGGCAGTCAAAGAGACACAACGAGCGGGAACTTAAGACTGAGGAAGACGTCACTTGGATTAATACTAATATATAATTGTGTTTGTCTTGTTACTCGCCCTGATTGTTTTCTACGTCGTACTGAACTATTTTTCTTAGTGGAAGTTTTGAGATGATATACATGTAAGATAATAAAATAATTTCAACTCATTTCATGTGTGTGTGTTTTATGTAGCCGTATAAGTGGGATAATGTGTGTTAATTGCAAAACAAACCTTTACTGTCATCCAATGCTTTTATTGTGACTCCAGCTTCCCTCCAGCAGGGGGCGGCATCATATAAGATGATTTAAAACAATGAAGACTGTCATAAAGCAGAATTAAAAGCATGTAAAAAAAATTTGGAAATGTGTGTGTTTATATATATATATTATTTTTTTTTAGAATGTAAAATTTAGTGTTTTCATTTACACACAATTTGTTTTTGTTTACCTGCATGTCATGTGACTATTAATCAGCATTTGTTGTAAATTACTACAAATCATTGAAGTATGTAATAATCTCAGAGGATCTGCAAGTAAATATTAAAGCTCTGGTTGGCAGAAATGTTTATGAATCCCTGGATGAAACAATTATTCCTACAAATAATCAAATGAAACCGGAATAGAGAAAAGAGCTTTTCCTTCGTCAATGCAACGAATGAATCTGAACCTGATTTTGGGTGATGAATGGCTGAAATGCAGAGTTTTGAATAGTTTCTGTGCTGAAACTCCACAGCTTCAGATGCTCCGACACATAACGTCCAATAATGGGATTCAGGTCTGGGGAACATGAGGACCGGTCAATGACATCATCTAAACACTGCGGACACACTCCAGACACATGAAGCCGGGCTTATCATGATCCAGGAGGAACCCAGGGTCACGGCACCAGATCTGAGGATTTCGTCCGGTGTCTGACAGCCGCGACGACACTATTTGAGAGGACAGCCATTTTACTCGTTCAATCCCACAATGCACCGTAATAATGAGAGCCGTGCGTCAAATTAATTTCTGTATCTGATCAGATCCATCTGTTTTCCAATCCGCTGGTCCAGCGTAACGTCATACAGGTATTAATTCCTCTTTAATTGAATTTGGTTAAGGTTTACATTCACATTCATGCTTTTATCCAAAGCAACTTGCATTGCATTCAAAAACACATTGACATTCTAATCAGTTTTTGCTTTCCCTGGGAATCGAACCCATGACCTTGATGTTGCAAGCGCTGCTCTCTGCTGTTAGACACACAGGAAAGTTTATCCATGCTAGTTTCCATAACCGAGTTCTGGAAGATGTTTTCGTGTCACTGGAGCCGCCGGTTTCAAATCTTTATTAAACGGCACAAACTGCAATAGAGACAGAGCTTTCACTCACTCGTTTTCTATCACTCTATCAAGTGACTATATTAGTGCAGTGATGAAGGGAACGAGGGAATGAGCGGCCGATTCCAAACCGAACGAATCTTGTGCATCTGACAGGAAGAGGACGTTTTGAGAGGAAGTTCATTGCTCCTTCATGCCTGCAGCACAACACATATCTCTCTCTCTCTCTCTCTGGTTTTGTTTGGATGGGGGGATGATGGGAAGGCGGGATGACCTAAATTCACACTGTTTCAGTGTCATTACCATCAGAGGGAAAGATGTGACTTCCTGTTTTCTCCTGACTCGTTTTGTTTTCTCTCACATCTGTTCATCGCGAGCATTAGTTCTCAGTGGCTTTTTATATGTTATGTTTTTATCTCTCTGTTTGGGATATATTTCATCTTTCATCTCGAGCTCTTCTGCCTCTCATCCATCTTCATTTTGCTCTCTCTTTCTCTCTCTCCGTCCCTCTCATCCCTATTACTGATTCACTCTTCTCTCTGCTGTTTTCTCACAACAGCAAATTAAAAAATTACTAAATAATAATTATTGTTGTGTTTGTCATATTATATTTGTATCTAATTTATCTATTGATAAAAAAAAATTTATATTTTTAATTTCTGCTTAACCTCATTTCAGGACTTTCAATGTTCCTTACAAAAGGATAAAAGCTTTTCTGAAATCAAATATAAATATTTATATATACACAATGTTTGTGTATATATAAATATACACCGACATACGTGTGTGTGTTTGTATTCCAATGAAAAAATAAAATTAATAATGTGATCTAGTTAAAGCATTTATTAACTCAAAACAACAGAATGTAAACAAAAACAGCACAAGTTAATGAACTAAATAAAAAACAGGTGTGCACTAATCAAACATCGAATTACCATGACAACCAAACCAAACGGGAGTCACAACAATATATTATTTTTATGAAGTCTATTTTTTAAGTATTGATTTGTTATATTTATATATGTTATATAAATTTAAGACTAATTTAAAAACGCTACCATGTAAATGCAAAAAAAATCGAAATAATTATTTTTGGGTGAAACATATTCTTTAGAAAAACAATGTAGTGTTATGTTAAGAAATGTTTGTTTTGGCCTGTAAATATATATATTTATCCACATGTAACGGGTGTTTGTGCATCTGCTCGTCTCTTCAAAGCGAGTGAAAGCGAGAAGGTTGGAAAAGAACGTGTGTGTGTGTGTGTGTGTGTGAGTCAGCGGTCATTAAGAGCCATTAAAGCAGATCCAGGCCTGAGGCATGACCTGCGGCTGATAGAGTCCCCCGGGGACCACAGCCACACTCACGTCCACTGACGGAGACATCAATGAAAGCTAATCCAGCATAAGCCTCGGGAACCCAAACCTCAACATCTTCATCAGCCCGACCTGCTGTTATCAGCCTGCTTCGGTTACTTCATCATACGGCTGCTTTGTTCAGTCCAGCACTGAGAGCTACCGCAGTAAAACTGTGGCATTATGGTAACCGTCATGAAAGATGGCAGATGAGAAACACCGTTTGTGTTTTAAAAATACAGGATTCTGGTGGAAACAATGTGCAATGAAAGGGTTTCTGTCTGTTTTCACTAGACATGTTTTTGGACATGCATCATCATAATAATAATAGCATGTTTTTGGACATGCATCATAATAATAATAATAGAATGTTTTTGTACATGCATCACAATAATAATAGCATGTTTTGTACATGCATCATAATAATACCATGTTTTTTGGACATGCTTCATAATAATACCATGTTTTTTGGACATGCATCATAATAATACCATGTTGTTTGGACATGCATCATAATAATACCATGTTTTTTGGACATGCATCATAATAATACCATGGGTTTTGGACATGCATTATAATAATAAAACCATGTTTTTTGGACATGCATTATAATAATACCATGTTTTTTGGACATGCATTATAATAATACCATGTTGTTTGGACATGCATCATAATAATACCATGTTTTTTGGACATGCATCATAATAAAACCATGTTTTTTGGACATGCATTATAATAATACCATGTTTTTGGACATGCATCATAATAAAACCATGTTTTTTGGACATGCATTATAATAATAAAACCATGTTTTTTGGACATGCATTATAATAATACCATGTTTTTTGGACATGCATTATAATAATACCATGTTGTTTGGACATGCATCATAATAAAACCATGTTTTTGGACACGCATTATAATAATACCATGTTGTTTGGACACGCATCATAATAAAACCATGTTTTTGGACATGCATTATAATAAAACCATGTTTTTTGGACTTGCATCATAATAAAACCATGTTTTTTGGACATGCATTATAATAATACCATGTTGTTTGGACATGCATTATAATAATACCATGGGTTTTGGACATGCATTATAATAATAAAACCATGTTGTTTGGACATGCAATATAATAAAACCATGTTTTTGGACATGCATTATAATAATACCATGTTTTTGGACATGCATTATAATAATACCATGTTTTTGGACATGCAATATAATAAAACCATGTTTTTGGACATGCATTACAATAAAACCATGGGTTTTGGACAGATTATTTTTATTTGACTTTTTTCATGTATCATGGTAATTCCACAATGCCAGGCTATTATTATCATGGTACCATGGTGGATCTACAATAGTTTTTGTAGGGTTAAATGTAATAAAAATGTACACTCATTTAAATTATATCAGAATTTTGTAGTGTTGATGGATGGTACAGAGAGAGAGAGAGATAGAGATAGTGTGTGTATGAGAGAGAGAGAGAGAGAGAGAGAGAGAGAGAGCGATAGTGTGTGTATGAGAGAGAGAGAGAGAGAGAGAGAGATAGTGTGTGTATGAGAGAGAGAGAGAGAGAGAGAGAGATAGTGTGTGTATGAGAGAGAGAGAGAGAGAGAGAGAGATAGTGTGTGTATGAGAGAGAGAGAGAGAGAGAGAGAGAGAGAGAGAGAGACTCTACGGCTACAGGCGAGCGTCACACCGACACATCCGTCGCTCTTTACGGTGAAACGCGCGACACAGGCCCGACTCCGCCACCGTACACCGACACACACACACACACTGAGGATCGTCTCGTCTCGTTATGAGCCGCACGTGAGCAGACGAACCTTTCCCGAGGAAACAGCGAGTTTCCGATGACAGCGATCGAGCGACGGACCGGGAGGAAAACGAGGAAAATCCGGGAATAACGACATTACATTCATCCCGAGGAAACGAGTGAGTGTGTGACAGCATCGCTTTCTTCTCTCTATACGAGCACACAATGACATAATAATGCAGTATATAATGTCTATCCTATAATAGGCACAGGTGCTCGCGCATCTCCGTGGATTTAAAGGCGCTTTGATCTGCTTACGGATATTATTACATTTCCATATCCGCAATAGCTTCAAAATAATGTGGATTTATATGACTTTAAAAGGTTTACGCGTGCCTGATTAACTGGGATGTGGGTCTTAAAGGGACAGTTCACCTTAAAATGAACATAATGGCATTATATTCTCACCCTCATGATATTACAAACCCTCGAGCTTTCTTTCGTCTGTGTGACACAAAAGCAGACGTTTAACCGAATGTCATGGCTGCTCTGTTCCGTACAATGCAAGCGGATGGGGACTGGAGCTGTCAAGGGCAAAAAGGGCAG
The DNA here is from genome assembly GCA_037043235.1 of Rhodeus uyekii. Taxonomy (NCBI): domain Eukaryota; kingdom Metazoa; phylum Chordata; class Actinopteri; order Cypriniformes; family Acheilognathidae; genus Rhodeus; species Rhodeus uyekii. Next base: position 158,128 of record JAWRVZ010000361.1, on the reverse strand, counting down.
TAAAGTGCCTGAGTGTGTGTTTAAATCACTATAGCTTTGTGTGAGCGACACTGAATGTTACATTGTGTCCTGCCTAATGTTTCAGCGTCAAGAGATTTTAAATTTTGGGTGCACTGTTCCTTTAAAGTGTGTGTCTGGGGATTGTGGGGTCAGATATGTTTCCAAATAGCTGATGGGTAACACAAGAACTCCCCAGTGAGGGATACTGGCATAATTAGTTGTGCTACAAGCTTTCGATCTGGAGATTTAAAACCCTTTTGACGTGTTGAGAATATAGAAACGCTTGAGAGAAACACAGCTGGTGAGAATGAAGTCTCATGTTGTGTTTTTCTCACTAAATGAGTGACAAAGAGGCATCTTACAAACATGTTTATTTCTAATAAAGGTGCAGGATACATCAGATCAATAACAGCGGCAGTGCGAGGCGTCCCGGACAGCAAACAAATGCTGAAATGCCCATTTTACGACAGGCTGTACTAATGTCGTCAGAACGCGACGTGAGATGGAACGTGTTCTTGCTGACGTCATAGCGCAGCAGTGCGGTGTCCATGGCAACAGCGGAACCGTTCCGCCCGATGAATCGATGCTTCCGCACGGACTCCACGCGCGCTTTTAAAGGCATTAGGTCACGATTGCACGCTTGAAAGCTTTGGGGGTCAAAGCGAGGTTGGGTTTTCTTGACCTTTGTGCGCACATACAAAGACACACCGACCACTGTAAGTCCATTAAATTGGCCTGAAAGGCAGTCGTTGCCTCATCAATACTCGCTCATTACCACCTGTCAACAACCATATATATATATATATATATATATATATATATATATATAATGTATATGTGTGTGTGTGTGTATATGTATATATGTGTGTGTGTATATGCGTGTATATATATATTTATGTATATATATATGCATAAATGTATATATACATTTGCATACATCATTAGCACAACATTTTGTTACATTTTCATAATTGTGAAATATCTGAATTTTTCCATATATACATTAGTGTTCAAATGTGATGTGCAGTCTAGGGAAATTGACATCTTCATCCTTATTATATGTTAAAGATTTTTTAAACGTATTGCGACCAACGCAATTAAACACGCCAAGAGAGAACGAACCAAATATTAATAACTGGTTATGCTGTGGTCGATGTAAGTTTTATTAACTTAGTAAAATAAAACCTGTGGATTGTTTGGCTTTTTAGCCGAATAATTTCACCAGATAAATACCGTAATCAAGTTTAGTGTTTTGTTCTTCCCTCATATTTAACATTAAAAATATATAAAATATTATATGTTCATTAAAAACCGAAATACTGCTTTTGGCCACTACTGTTTATTTCAAGATACTCATTTTTCATCATATTCATATTTGCATTTGGGCTGGAGGATATGTGGAATATTCACAATGATTTTGCTCACAATAGAAAATTAAGTAAAATTGAGTATTGCAATGATTGTAATGCATTCATTTTGTCATAACATTGTCAAGCGTGACATCAAAACACGCACACACATGAAATTGAAATTATTTATTATAATTCATGCTAATTTAGTGTTAAAGCTAATATAATTGATCAGTGTAACTAGATCTGTATTGTATTTTACTTGCATTTAATTTATTGACTAGCAGCTACTAATCAACCATGGAGGTTTTTTGTATTGTCAAAAGAGCAAATATAACTTTGTTTCTGCTAGCCCTACTGTACATATTTACTAAAGCACAGCAAACACTTCTAGAGAGAGAGAGAGAGAGAGAGAGGCGAGCCCAGGGTTTACATCAGACGATCCATGTAATTCCTGACTAGTTGCTTAATCTTATTTCAGGCGTTGAGCCAGTAGCGAGTCTCTCAGGAATGTCCTGTGCTGTCTCCGCGTCAGACTCGCTGTCCACTCGTCTTCTGGCTCGAGTCTTTAACATGCAGGAGGAGGCGGAGCTTCACGTGTGTCCGTGAAAGAATGCCGTCGACCACCAATCATAACCAAAACACTATTACACACAAAACAAGCTGTTACTGATGAAGCTGAGAAATGCGTGTTTCTGTAGGAAAAGGCCTGTGTGATGATCCATAATGAGGAAAATATGATGACGAGCACAAGCATCCGCACATTCCTCTGTCTCCATAAATCTCACGTAATGCATTTCTCTTCCTGACGTGACTGCAGCATAAATACATGCAAATATACATTCACTCTCTGTATTCAGCAGTGGTTGTTAAGGTCTTCTTCTGGGTGGTTGCTAAGGTGTTCATCGTGTTAAGCGTGTTGGATGGTTGCTAGGGTGTTTGTGGTTTGGTTGCTAGGACATTGCTAATGCAATTGCTAAGGGCTTTTTTCAGGTGGTTGCTAAGGTGTTCATAGTGTTAAGCATGTTACTATTAAGTTAATAAGATCATCTGGGTGGTTGCTAGGATAGCCAGAGTGGTTGTTAGGGCCTTGCTAATGAAGTTGCTAAGATTTTCTTTCGGGTGGTTGGCAGGGTGTTCAAAGTGGTTGTTAGGGCATTGCTAATGAGTTTGTTAAGGTCTTTTTCGGAGTGGTTGCTAAGGTGTTCAAGTTGTAGTGTTAAGCATGTTATTATGAAGTTAATAAGATTGACTGGATGGTTGCTATAGTGTTTATGTGGTTGCTAGGACCTTGTTTTTGCTAAGGTGTTCAAAGTGTTTTAAGCATTTTTCTATGAAGAAGATTTGGCTGGTTGCTAAGGCTGCTATGTTTTGTTGCTATGTTAGTAACTGCTATTGCCATGCAGTTACTAACATCATCTGAGGGGTTTCCGGGGTGTTCTGGGTAGTTGCTAGGGCATTGCTATGAAGTTTCCAAGGTCTTTTTCTGCGTGGTTGCCCCAGGGTGTTCTGGTGGGTTGCTAGTGCATTGCTATGCAGTTGCCAAGGTCTTCTTGTGGGTGGTTGCTAGGGTATTTTGGATGGTTGCTAGGGCATTGATAGCAGTTGCTAAGGTTTTCTTCTGGATGGTTGCTAGGGCATTACTATGCAGTTGCCAAGGTCTTGTGGGTGGTTGCTAGGGTATTTTGGATGGTTGCTAGGGCATTGATAGCAGTTGCTAAGGTTTTCTTCTGGATGGTTGCTAGGGCATTACTATGCAGTTGCCAAGGTCTTGTGGGTGGTTGCTAGGGTATTTTGGATGGTTGCTAGGGCATTGGTAGCAGTTGCTAAGGTTTTCTTCTGCGTGGTTGGCCCAGGGTATTCTGGTTGGTTGCTAGAGCATTGGCATGCAGTTGCTAAGGTCTTCTTGTGGATGGTTGCTAGGGTATTTTGGATGGTTGCTAGGGCATTGATAGCAGTTGCTAAGGTTTTCTTCTGGATGGTTGCTAGGGCATTACTATGCAGTTGCCAAGGTCTTCTTGTGGGTGGTTGCTAGGGTATTTTGGATGGTTGCTAGGGCATTGGTAGCAGTTGCTAAGGTTTTCTTCTGCGTGGTTGGCCCAGGGTATTCTGGTTGGTTGCTAGGGCATTGGTATGCAGTTGCTAAGGTCTTCTTGTGGATGGTTGGTAGGGCATTGCTATGCAGTTGGTAAGGTCTCCTTCTGTGTGGTTGCCAGGGTGTTTTGGATGGTTGCTAGGGCACTGATATGCTATGGCTTATGTGCTCAGAGTGTTTTAAACAAGTTACTCTTGGTTGTTTCTATGGTATTCTGAGTGGTTGCTAGGGTACTGATATACTGTTACTAAGGTGTTCAACAGTTTTAAACTGTTGCTAAGAAGTTAAGATCCTCTGATAGGCTGCTAGGGCGTTTCTATAGGGTTGCTAAGGTCTTCTGGATGGTGTTTAAGGCCTTGTAGGTGTTTGTCAGAATGCTGTCAATCTAAGTCAACACCATCCACACACATCACTTCCTGGCAGGCATCTCATCCTGCGTCAAAGAACACATACAGTACAGATGCGTTTGATTGGATTCATAGTGTTCTGTCATGTCCATTTGATGTCTTCCTGTTAGCGTGATGGTCTCATTGTTTCCTGTATAGATTCTGCTGTCGACCTCTGACCCTGTTGTCATAACAGCGGGCTTGAGTTACCGCGCATGAGGCCCGTTTATCTGTTAATGATAACGGATGTATAGGGACGGGCGACCTGCCGTCTGTCCTACACGGATCACATTACTTTATATTTAATTAAAACACCCCTATTTATCTGCCACCACAGACCCACTGATCTGAGACCAGAGGCTTTCATGTGTGCTGAAGAAAAATCTGTCATTTTTTTTACATTATTACACAGTAATACCTTGAGATACGAGCATCTCGACATATGAGTATTCTGAGACATGAGCAAGCCTTCCAGCACATTTTGCTTTGAGATACGAGCAAGTATTTGAGATACAAGCAAGTATTTGAGATACGAGCAAGCATTTGAGATACGTGCAAGCCTTCCAGCTTATTTTGCTTTGAGATACGAGCAAGTATTTGAGATACGAGCAAGCCTTCCAGCTTATTTTGCTTTGAGATACGAGCAAGTATTTGAGATACGAGCAAGCCTTCCAGCTTATTTTTGCTTTGAGATACGAGGGAGTATTTGAGATGCTGATGCTAGAACCACGCTAGATCCACGCTGCATCAGTCATTCACTTCACTTCGTATTTGCCAACTAAAATAAGTGTTTGCGCGAGCTAAAACAGCAGTCGAGAGAAGATCGAGCGCGATGGGGAATGTTCGCATTCGATTTTTAGACTAAATGTGAGCATTTATTAATCTCACTGTCACAAAAACAGATTCAGTTTTACTCAAAATGAATAAAACCATTGAAATGCAAAATCAGAATATTACACAAACCTCCAACAATTAAATAAGTTAAATAAAATAAATATTTAATCTCACTTTACTGACTGACGATCTTCAGTGATTCAGTGGATCATCAGCAGGAATGAGTTTATATGTTAGATGTTGTCGGTCAGTGAGTGTTGAAGTTTCTCCTGATGCAGAACAAACATCTGCATTTCCTTCAGTCTTTATATTTAAATATTAGTGTAAAAGAGCTTTACATTTGCATTAAAATAGAACTGTTTATTAAAAAAACAATCAATTCTAGCCAAGAACAGAAAAAGTAACGCATTACTTTTCTCATAAAGTATCTAAGTAACACAATTAGTTACGTTTTAAGGGAGTAACGCAATATTGTAATGCATTACTTTTCAAAGTAACTTTCCCAAACACTGATTAAATATGATCAAAGCTAAAAGCTCTGGGCGAGATTCTGGATCCTGACGACGGCACAGACTCGCTCCGAACGCAAGACCTCAGTGTTTCTTCTGCATTGGAAAGCAGTGACTGTGTCTGTAATCTCCTCTCGCGTCTGTCTGTCTCGGGCCGTCCCGTCCGCACACAAACACAGCATTCATGCCTGATAAGATCCACACGTGCGCCGTGACCCGAGCGGCAGAACCAGAGCCATTACACCGCTGACGTCATGAAGCTTCACGATTAACACAAGACACACTGGAGACTGTGTGATTTAAAGGGTTTTCACCCCAAAATGAAAATTATCCCATAGTTTACTCGCCTCAAGATATCCTAGATGTGCATGATTCATCTTTCAGCCGAGAAATATTAAAATATCCACAGCTTTATGATGGGATTTTAAATCCATCCTCATAAAAGTAATCCATCCGACTCCGAGAGCTTCTGAAGCAAAGCGAGCTTCTGGAAGAAACATATCCATATTTATAACTTTATAAACTATAATCACTGGCTTCCGGTAACGGCGGTACGACCTCTGACCCCTGACCTCAGGTGAGAGTCGACGCCTCTCGCGGTTCATCAAACTCAAGCTCCCGCGTTTCTCTGTACACTTTCTCGTTTCGACTTCTCTTCGTCTCATTCACTCCCATTATAGAGCTGTGGAGATTTTTAATTGTGTTTGGCTGAAAGATGAAAGTCTCGCACGTCGAGGATGTCTCGAGGCGGAGTTAATTATGGGATGATTTTCATTTTTGGGTGAATAACCCTTTAAAGCCTATTGAATGACAGAACAGAGAAGAGAAACACCGTAACACTCGCTCAGAACAGCTGACCCGGGGTCAGTGCTTGTGTAAACAGCATTTAATTAAATCCTGTGTGTGTGTGTGTGTGTGTGTGTGTACTTAATTCTTACTGACAATCATCTCTGTATAAGGTCTCCACTCATTTAAAGGCTAAAGAACAGAATCTAGCAACAGCTCAGTTTGAGTGTTTGTGTGTGAGAGAGAGTGTGTGTGTGTGTGTGTGTGATGCCAGAGGCAGTTGTGTCTGTGTTCTTCTTCCCAGGCTCATTTCAGCCTCCCTGAAACACTTCCCAACCCATAACTCCCTCAGAAGTCTCCGTGCGGATATGAACGTCACACACGGTGCTGTTGCATCATGGGAAGACCCCACTGGAGCGCTGGCACAGTTGTGTTAGACCCGTTACGGCTGTTTGTGTGGATGCAATCAGTGTGTATTATGTATGTGTGTGTGTGTATAGATTTAAACATAGAAGTGGGACGATATAAAAAATATATTGTGCATTATATGAGCAGAAATAGCTCATTATGTTGAGAGGATAGGGAGACTGTGTTTCAGGGAATGGACAGGCGATGTTTGTGTGAACTTTTGTCGCTTTTTACTTTTTTTGTCTCAATCCTTTGATTGGAGGACATTTCTCTGCTGCATCATGGGTAATGTAGTTTTTCACCAAGACAACGCGATTATTTCTAAACGTTGCACTAATGCGGTCAGACGCTTTTATCATCGCATTCAAGAAACACATCGACATTCTAATCAGTTCTTGCTTTCCCTGGGAATCGAACCCATGACCTTGATGTTGCAAGCGCCGCTCTCTACTGAGACTAAGGAGAGCCTTTTCTAAGCAGTTGTCTTCGTAAATTGGCTTGTTTGAGGATAAAATAGCCAAACAATCCCATAGATTTGCATCAGGGGTCAGTTTTTACATAAACTCTGTTACTGATCTGACCAACTCGTCTGACTTTTCTAATTCCAATTAGACCAATCTATCGTTTTAAGCAACTGGGTTTAAATGTCAGGAGCCGTGAGCAGATCTTTCAGGATCGCCCAGATCCGCACAGGGAATAACCTGCAGATTATGAAGCGCTGATCCGTTTCTGCTGGTCGTGAGTCGGAGTGAGTCTGATCCCGAACCGGAGATTCAGATCGAGCTGGGCTAATGTCATTCCCAGATCATCCGAGCGCAGATAAGACACACTCCGGGAGGCTCGAGACATTTCTGGGGGCAAAACGGCTGCAGCACAGGGATGGATTTATTAGCCCTGCGGTTGGCATGACAACAGCGGCCTGTGGATGGGATGGAAGATTGTGGCTAAATTGTTCCATCTGTTCCATTTTCCAGCTGTAGTTTCCGCGGATTCGTCTGAGAGATGAAGGACAGATTCATTCCTCTTGCTGTTATTCACCATGTTATCGCATCAGTTCAGCTGCTGGATCAGGAAACCTTCACAACATCATATTTAAACACATATGAAATATTAAAAATGATCTATAAAATATTTAATTTAATATGTATACGTATCTGTTATCAATTTAAGAAACATTACTTTAAATAAAAATATCTACCGGTACAATGAATTTATATATGTTTGTGTGTAAATAGATTTTAAAATAAATTATAATTAATTTTATAATAAAATTATTTTTTATATATTTATATTATTCATGTGTGTATATATATATATATAAATAAACATGAATAATATAGTAATATATATAATAATTATATATGTATATATACACAATGTTATTTAAAATATTATATTAAAAATACTAATAAAAAATAATATATATAATATAAACATGAATAATATTATAATTATATATATATATATATATATATATATATATATATATATATATATAAATTATATAAAAACATGAGGTTTATATATAAAGTATTACAAATAATACTGGTGATGTTACTTTATTTGTTTGTTTTATTGATTAGTTATGATTCAATAGCTTACAATACAAAGCCAAAATATCTAAACTGGTATGTTTTTTAATAATAATAATTCTTATTATTATTTCTAGTACATAAATGTTCAACAAAAAGTAAACCAAAATAACTAGTTTAAAGTGAGTTTAATGCCAGTGAGTGTGCCAGTAGGAGTGTGTGTGTGTGTGTGTGTGTCACAGCAAGATTGTGTGTGTTAATCAAATCCTCTTCCTCCATCTTCAGCAAACACTTCCAGTAAACGCCATCATCGCAAGGCAAAGTTTCACATCTGTTGGTTTGCCAGCGATGTGCTTCTGCTGCGACAGATAAAGTTCATCATATCCTGAAGTGTTCATTAAACATCTTGTGCTGTTAAAAACTCATGTTTAAGAGGAATAAAGCGAGGGATGTTATTGTGCGTGTCAGGCTTTGAATAGGCTTAATATTGTTTTCTAAGTTTTCCCCAGACATTTCTTGATAGCTTTCACTTTTATTTATATTGCATCACAACAACATAATTAATTTATGGTTACTGGCTCCTCACGCTGAATCTGCGTCGCACGAGAGCCGTTGCTGTAGATGCGTGACCTTTGAGACGCCGCAGCAGCAGATGGTGTGTTTCGTGCCTCTTTTATCTGAATCCTTGGGTTACTGTAATAATTTCAGCTGATTTAGTGCAGCAATCTAACCCATCTCACCTGCTGCTGTGAACACACACACACACACACACACACACACACACACACACAGTCTTGCACACACACGCACTCATTCACACACACACACACACACACTCTTGTGCTTCTGTAATGCTGTTTGCAGGAGCGTCTCACACTGCAGGAATCCGTCGGCCCATCTGGAATACAGTATCTCAGAAACAAATCATGAGGGTTTGGCGACGCACCTTGTTGCTCTTCCAGTGCTAGATTGTAATTTATCGACTTTTTTCCCAGTTCAGGATTTATTTCCCAGTTTTTGGCGGTTCCTCTCAAAGACTGTAATTGGGCAGCATTTGAAGCATGCGCTTGTTTTCCAAAGACTTCAACAAACACCGTCTTGAGCCAAGTTACGTCACTCAGCGCCTCTGGCACGGAGAAACCGAGACTAGTGTTATCAAACTTATCTTTTATAAAGTAAATTCTCTTTAAGAATGAGGTCAAATATGCAAAAGTCATCATTTACACTCATGCATTTATCAGCTGCTTTTATCATCGCATTCAAGAAACACATTGACATTTTAATCAGTTCTTGCTTTCCCTGGGAATCAAACCCATGACCTTGATGTTGCAAGCACCGCCCTCTACTGTTAGACACGCAGGCAAGTAAACAATGAGATACGTGAAGCGCACAAGGCCAGTATGAAGTGACTGTTTCCAGCTGGTCTTATATAGGCAATAAATCATATTCTCTTTATATGTGCGCTACTGTTCAAACATTTGTGCGTGATTTTCCTCCGCGCACTTAAACACGCTCGTTTAAAACTACAAGTGGCGTGAACTCAAGACGTTATTTTGCATGTTCATGATGGAAGGTCAAGTGCATTGAATTGTGGGATGAAGTGTGTTTGCTCTTGGCTACAGGTAATCCATGCTTATAGAGCATATGCTTCAGAATACAGTGCGAGACCATATTCTCACGGTCCGATCCTGGACCAGCTTTTCTAAACAGCAGCTCTCAACAAACGAGGGCTGATTTAGGGTTGGGAGAAGCACTGTCACGCAGTAATCGGAGAGGAGCACATGTGTCGAGGTCGTCTGCTTCCTTATCTGACTTTTTCCACTGTTTGTCTCTCCGTTTGGCAATGGAAAAGCACTGCTTTAGAAGTGGTTCTGAAACTCACCCTGAGACTCAATTGGTCCTAAATCAATTGGCAGCCTTCTTTTGTTTCGTAGCTTGCCTGAATAAATGGAGATAAGGCAGTTCTGGCGGCGCTAGCATGAGCTTCCAGCTTCAGCAGCATTGCATTTATATGTTTTGAATGCTTTACGAGTTGGAAGTAGAAACACATAAATTGCTGCTCTTATATAATCCTGGAAAACATTGCTGATACAATCATGTGTTGATTTAACGGGATAAAAGTTGTTTGTTTGTGATTGATTGCATGTGTCCTGTTAACATTCAAAAATATGTAGTTTAATGGGTTTGAAGCACAGACCAAAAATAAGACGTTTCTTTGAAAGATTGTCACTGTTTCTGCATCCCTTGATCTCTTGTACCTTGCATTTTTGGCACTTTTTCCTCTCTTTCCCTCCCTCTTTCTTCAAGGTACTCTCTCTTTCCTTCTTTCTGTCTCTTGCTTTCTTTCACTCTCTCTGTGTTTGCCAGAGGGAGGTTCACTTCGTAGTCTTGGCAGCATTTTGTGTAATAAACTCCACACTAACGCTGGCTCATAAACAAATAAACCCAGGCACTCTGCAACGTAATTTCATCAAACCTCCCCCGTTCTCTCTTTGCTCTCCTCCCAAGCCATCTGTCTGTGCGAAAGGTTCCCAGTCTTTGTAAACTCTCCTCTGGTGTCTCCCATCGTTCTGTATTTGAGTCTGTGATTCCACTCTTGTGTCATGACATCATTCTGAAAGCTTACAGTTCTTGGTAGACAAAAACAGATGGTTGAACCTCTTTGGTGTCTTGTTAACTTTGGGTTTTAAGTTGTAGAGGACAGGTAAGGCTATAACACATTAAAAAGGTTTACCAACAACTCCTATGTTGACTATTGTGGTTTAAACTATTCATTTGGCTAATCCACTTCTCCCATTTGATTCTAGGGTTTGTCCTTCCAACTGAAGAAAACCATGAAATCTTCTACTTGCAGCACCTGAAAGTGATCTACATAATCAAGCTACAATGGAAGAGCCGTACAAAGATTCTGTAGACATGAACATGCAGGACGAGGTCTGCAACGGTGGAGACAACACCACCACCACCACTGATCCAGTTGGGAAACTCGAAGGGGACGCCACTCCCATTATTACAACCGAGGCATGGAACGTAAGCTCTCCAACCTTCACAAAGCGATCTCTGTCACCCCTGCTAACAATACAAGCCACCCCAGTGGTGACCCCGGCTGCTGAGTCTCCCAACGGTGTAGCCCTGAAAGTTGCAACAACTGTGCTTCAGCCAATCTGCTTAGGCGAGAGTCCAATGGTGTTGCCCATCCTTGCTGGTCCAGCTGCCCCTCAAGTTGGACAATCGGGGACAACTTCATATCTGATGACTAGTCAGGGTCCTGTGTCTTTACCTCTGGTCTTGGAACAACAAGTCCTCCAACATCTGAATCCTCAACTGCTTCAACAAACAGCAACTTGTCCTCTCCCCCTACAGAACAACATCCTGTGCCAGAACCCTTCCCTTGCTCTCGGACCACCTCCAGTCCTGGACCAGAAAGGCTCAAATCCAGTGTTGGATTCGAGTCTACTGACTCTTCTTCAGAACCCTAACTTTGCAGCAATCCTGCAGGACCTCTTCCCAGGCCAAGGGAACTCTTCGCCCGCGTGTCACCAGGCGTCTTCCCCGCAAGTAGACTTTGCCTCAGCGTTCCTCTCTCCTCCTCCTCTCTCGCACCCCTACGTTTCTCCACTAGCCCCTCTGGTGCCTCCAGCCACCCTGCTCGTGCCATATCCCGTTGTGATCCCGCTTCCAGTACCTCTTCCAATCCCAGTGCCAATCCCAGTCCCGGTCTCCATGTGCAAAGACTCAAAGGTAGAGGTAGACGCCCCTAAACCGACTTGTACTTCGAGCAAAAGCACACAGACGTCACCTAGTGACATCTCCCCCCATTTGACATTGACCAGTAGGGAAATGGCAGTCGTCCAACAACCTCTTCCCTCTTGCTCGTTCCCTGTAGCGACAGAAGGAGAAGTGCTAGACTTATCCATAAGGGCACCTCAAATGTCAACACGTGTTGACATTTCACAAGCGATCCAGCCGTTTCAGCAAGACAGTGTCCTTGATTTGTCTGTACCTAGTATAAGAAAGACATGCATCCAGTCTTGTAGCATGTATGGGGCATTGGCCCAAGAGCGGGATAGAGTGTGCCACATTGGGGACGATGTTAGCGGTAGCTTGGCTCTTGGGGTTCTTCGGCCGGTAGATTGCACACCGAAGCTAGATACCAAGCTGTTGAGTGGTTTAGCATCTCTAGAGTTCAGTCGACAGCACAAGTGGGTGGTAGACAGCGGTCATGGTAGCTCAGTGTCTGGGACGGTACATGACTCTACTCTCACTGGAAGCGGCAACATCGAGATCGTCAGCACGTCGCAGACTGCCAAAGTCATCGTGTCGGTCAAAGACGCCATGCCTGCCATTTTCTGCAGCAAGCTAAAAGGACTGTCAGGAGTTTCTACAAAGAACTTTTCCATTAAACGTGACGCCAGTCAGGGGGGCTTCGCAACGCTGCCCAGGGTCCCGGGAGATCAGCGAGGAGAAGCGAGTGACCCGCTCAAAAAGATCTCTAAAAACAGAGGTATCAAACTGAAGAAAGTGAGCTCCCAGGAGATTCATATACTCCCCATAAAGAAGCAACGACTGGCAGCGTTTCTACCTAGAAAATAGCACATGCTTTCAGAGTGAGAAGGAAAAAAACAAGGACTTGAGCAAAAGAAAGGTGTAGCTAGAGAAGAAAAAAATTGGACTGAGAAATTTAACCAGGGTATGATGAAGCTAAATGCATTCCTGGAAGAAATAAGGTCTAACGCTTGTTTTTCAAGCTGTCCGTATGATTTAGACTGATGCAGGCCGCCTCGGTTCTGACGGTTGGCATTTAATCCATTCATTATAAAGCAATCTGCTGAAGTCAACAGGATAATGCTCCAAGTAAAAGAACCAATCCGAACAGGCCAAACTGCACTACTACTGATATTCCTTGGCATTTGCAGCATTAACGCCAGAATCCTTATGCATTTTGATTTCGGTCACACGTCCTCATGAATGATTCATGCCCCTTAATCTGCATTGTTATTAATATGCATGAGATCTGTTTTGAATCCTGGCCAGCTGTCGACGTGTAGTCCTGACAAATTCTCCTCGTGCTAATATGCGTTCGCAGATCTCTTGCTCTCCTCTCGCTGTTTACACTTGGAGCGCAAGACGTTTCCCATTTTTGGTCCTAATGAACTGTAGAAGGGAACCGTGACCTTTTGCTTCCCTAATCACTGTATTAATCAGTGGGGCATTGGAGCGGAGCATCCTCTTTGAAGAACAGGAGGGGTACGCGGGTAGCATGGCAGCCTGATAATGACTTGGCAAAGCACAGACCTCAGTTTCATTAAGTCTGATGATTGGAGGAAATGGTTGTCAGTAGCAACAAAGCAGTTTTCATCAGAAAACCTCCCCCCACTCGCCTCCACCTAAATTAAAACTAAATAACCATCAGGGGTTCGTCCCTAACCACAACAAATCTGAGTGAAATGGCTTATTAATGCTGTTTTTATGGCCGCGGGTTCAACTGCAAGTCATTTTTTAGGTTATTCTCTGAACGCAAGAAGAGTTTCAACAGTGTACAGTCTTTATAACGATACTTACAGTGTTTTAATCTTGAATTGCCGACGACGGACCTCAAGAGTTCAAAATGAAATCCTTCATTTTTCCCGCTCTTTGTCTTATTGTGCAAGATTCATCAGTGTGTTATTCCACGTTTTGTAATATTTCATGACAGTGACATGGCTTTTAAATGTCTTTATGGGTTGCACAAGCAATACGCTAATATTAATGCCGTTTAGTCATCGTTTTAAGCTACTGTTGCAAATCTTGTTAATTGATAATGCAGCAATTTAAAGCCAAGTAACATTTCAAGTAATGGCAAATAATAATGATTGAATTGAAAAGGACTTGTGGAGACGCTCTTGACCTTCAGTCCCGGTCAGAAGTGTGATATTTAAAATGGTTTAATTTCTTCCTTCTACGTCTTTTCATGATCAGCGATGATAGAATCAAGTGCCACCCTACTTTACTTTTCGTCTTTGATCACATTTTTAAAAGGGTTGTGAACGCTGCTTCGTTACGCTCAAATCTGTGTGTATTGTAGCTTTCATGTGGTTTGATTGAGGGAGGGTGTGTATCGAACCGCAGGATCCACCCTCTCATTAACCGTCTGATCATCCCTGCCAGTTTAGTAATCAACTTATTAAAACCGTTCACAAACTAAATCAGCCAAATTAGCCTCGAGCATGTCGTAACTTTAAAAAGATACGAATATATCTATAAAAAGATATATACACACACATACATTATACATTTGTGTGTGTGTGAGAGAGAGGAACGGTTTTAGAACCTTTTTATTGGAGATTTTCTTTGCATTGTGACATTAGTGACAAATACACGTTCACTCTTATTGTATAGTTACTACAAAATATTACTGTAATATGAATTTGTACATTTTGTATTTGGATGGAAGACGGCTGATGTTTATGACGCAAATAATATCACAATGCAAAAAACAGACTTCATTCTCATCAAGCAAAATCTAATGTTTTATGTCTTTTAATTTATGGGTGCAACAATCTGCACACGCTCGACATTCACCCAAAATATCATTGAATTTAGCAAAACAAAAATATTATTCTATAGCAAACGTATGTAAAATAATATACTGCTAACTTTTAAACGGAGACAGAGCATCTCCACAGCGTTTCTCTTTGAGTTTGGGCTGCATCCAAACCAAGATGAGTCTAATTTGGTCTCAGATGAAGATTTCATGTAAGATTTAAAGCATCAACATGATGGATTGGCTGAGACTTTCCTTCAGGCCGTTTTTAGCAGAATCAAGACACACCCTCTTAAATAACGAGCCAGGGTTTAATTGACACTGTCAGGATGAAATGCGCCGACTCGTGTTTGTTTATTGGGATTCCTGGAGAAGGAAAATCAGGAAAGCGTCTCAGTTCACATTGAGCCAGGAAAGATTTTCACCAAGAACTGATTGAACTTTCGCAAAATAGCAGCTCGACAGAGTCCGCTCAAGTGTTGATTTGTACAATTAACACCAAATTAATTTGATGAACTGCTGTGCAATTGTGCCGTTTTTCCCTGTCAGTACTGAAGTGTGTGTGTGTGTGTGTGTTTTAACTGTAAAGCCTTAAATCATTTCCTGGCCGGCATGTGATTATATTTTCACTCTTCCCAGATCTACACAAAATAAAAGTCATCATCAGCATGAATTTCCTGAATTAAATCATGACTGTTTCTATGATGTGAATTAATTTATGTGTCAGTCAGACCCTCCAACTCTTTTATAGGTATTGAAATTTTAAGTATTGAATTTTTTTTTTACCATGAACTTTTGTAAATAACCGAATGGGTAAAAGAATGAAAAACAAAAAGAGTCTGGCAATGTTTTAAATTATTTATTTATTATTTGTATCATTTAAAATGTTGAAAATGTGTGTGACGAATGCATTAGCTTTAAAAATTTCATGATTAAAAACGTCTCTGGTATCAAGAACGAAGCTTGTGTGTTTGTGTGTAATGTGTGTGTGTGTGTTTTCTGGAACATTTCATGACAAGTATTGATATTTAATCATTTGCTTAATCTATATGGCACGACGTTACAAATACTTTTTTTTTCTTTCTTTTTTTTTTACAAAAAAACAAAGAGGTCAACAAGGAAAAAGAATAGTCTAAATCACATTCACAACTAGCTTTAAATGCTACGTTACAAAAGATGGAAAAAAACCTGAGAAGTCTCAAAGTAAAGCAAGGCAAGTTATTTAAAATGGACATTTCCTCCTGGTAAAAAGCGTTGGAAGGCAGTACAAGATAGATTCAACAACCGATCCTCACATTTCCCACCTCCATATACAACGTGTTTAGCTTAAAATATTTCTTCTCTACAAAAAATGTACATTCCTGTTGCTGAGTTTTATGGTGAAACCCATAATACATCGTTGACGTCTGATCTATCAATGCAAATGATAAAATATCAACATAAGCTTCGAGGCCGGTGCGAAACACGCCGGCGTTCACATTACACTATTTTAGTGATATTTCTAATAGTTCAATGACACGTACAGCAGCGCTCCATTGAAACGAACCCGGTCTGACGAGGTTCTCGTGAATACTGTCCTCCAGACGCCAGTTCACATCCAACCAGGACACGTAACACGTATCAGCTCAAACATTCCCAGGATAAGAGGAAGGCCTCAGAGAAACACCGAGTTTCTGTAACGTCGACACTCGTGACACTGACAGAAAATTTCCCGCCCTCTTCTTCTTTAAGCCTTTGGCGCGCTCGAACGTTCAGTGCGTCACGTGATCGACTGCAACATTTAAATGCGATTTCGCGCGTTGAAACATTCTAAAATAACTGTCTTTTTAAACTTACGTTTCCTTGTTTCCATGGCGACGCGCACCGCAGCCACAAAAGCGCTGTTCAACACATGTATTGCATTTATTTAATGTTTTATTTTTTATTCAAAATATTCCCCATCTTGTTGGCTCTGTCATCAACTACCTGATATCCGATTCTCAAACATGTGGAAGTGAATGTGTTTTGTTGTTTAAAAACCTTTATAATGATCATGTTCGCTGATCTATGATGCGCAATGGCAAAATTCAAAATCGCAAAATTCACAGAAAGGGATTTATCGGATTTACAACATGTAACTTCAGTCACTTCTCCCGAAATAAATGACAGGAAGTGTCCGGAGAAGTGGGAATAGAGTGAGCTTTAGCGTTTCCTATTCAATGTGTTTCTGAAATGAATAAAACAACGTGAGTTTATAATTGAACGGATTGATATTTCCGCTTTTATAGACATCAGTGTGTATTTTTCAAACTATAGATATGTTGTTTTGCCAGTAGTTAGGAGTGTTTAAATGTCTGAAACATGAAAGAAACCATACGTGGTTGAAAACACTGAATAGTTGTATTAAATGACAATCTCTGAGCGTCCATCTCGGGTTTAGCGACAGAAAACACGTTTAATTTTAGCGGTTGATCACGTGACGCACTGAACGCTTTAATCGCATCGGTGTGATCGCGCGCGTCACAGGGATAAAGACACTTGAAGGGCGGGAAAACAAGCACGTGAGAAAAACTTCATGACAGAATGAAAGATACGCTCATTTATAATCGATTTATAACATTTCCATTCATTCGTATTAAACAGTTTTAACAAACTAATAAATTTAATGTGACGTATATTTGTCAGTCATCCACAAATCATACAGCTCAGATTTCTGTAACTATAGTAACAATCTGAATGCGTTTTAAAATCAGTTCATCGCACCAAACATAAAAGTTTATTTAAATTATGTACGTGTGCGTATATATAATAAAATGTAAATAACTGATCATATAAATAATAAAATAATCTAATTCTATAATTAATTATAGTCACTATAGTTTAATTACAGAACTAGTTTGAAATACACAAGAACCAGGTTTAATATCTATCAATCAAATTCGTTTCAATTTTAAAAATTAACGTAAAAATACTTTTTAACTGGATACATTTATGCCAATTCTATGCATTTTGAACAAATGTAATTTGAAAATATTATTTGAAGAGAACCAAACAGTTAACAATAAACTATGCCATGCTTTATTTTGAGTGCCGAAATCTTATGTTTCTTACCAGTTTTTGGTTTATGTATGACTGACAAACATGCATCGCTTTTAAAACTGTCCAAATCAATGGAAATGATGAATTCAATTTAATTACGTACATTTAGGGATAAATATTGCACTAGTGTGATTTACTTGTGGATTTATACTCTTAAATCAAAATTTTCTGACCAAAAAATCTTTCAAAGCAAATCCTATTCATGTTCTTGTGAGTTTGTTCGGTCAAAAATATGAATTCTGCCATCGTTTACTCACTGACCGTATGAAAAGAGCAGCGTGAACATTCTCCCAAACGTCTCCTTTTTGCATTCGAACTTTCATTTGTGCCGGAACGTTTCCCGTAAGATCTCGCAAACTCAGTGTGAATGCAAAGTGCTTGTTTGATGGCAACTAAACACACAAACAAGACATGATGGTATTGCAGATATACGGATTTTCAGGGGCTGGTTTGTAACTGGCAGGACGTCACCGGGAGGTAGAGCGATGGATCCGACTCAAAACAGCCACTGTGGATCAGATAATCGTCCCGTAGAGCCTCGGCATCTTTGGGGAGACGAGATCGCAGGAGGTGCTTCCAGTCGTTCCCAGAGAGCGGCACTAGTGTTCCTCAAAGTGTGCTCTGGTTGAACACGAACGTCCAAGAGAGATGGCGTGTGTGTGTGTGTTTATGGAGAGACGAGCGTAGTGTGGCGTCCCATCAGCCCCCTCTGTAGCAGCGTGTGGCGTGGAGCCGAGCGTCACTGCTTACCCTGCTTCAGTCTCTCGATGTGATGGCAGAGTTTGAGCGCCGGCCCCAGTTTCAGCCCCATGTACTTCATCACCATGTCGCTCCTCAGTAACATCAGAGCTTTCCCGTCGATCTCCTGCAGAGAGAGAGAAAAAACGCAATTAAACACAAAACCTGAGGCGGCCAATCAGAGACTCTGATCAACCTGATCCTTCATAAACTTGCAAAAGATAAACTTTTTCACACTAATGTCTAGGGATGAGCGAGTACAGCATTATCTGTATCTGTTAACCGTTTGAATTATCTGTATCTGGACTGGGTGGGATTTAACCCGGAAATGGGCGGGGCTTTAACCAGTATGTTATTTTTTATCATGCAATTGATATGGGTTGATCAGATATTGTTATATTTATTGCTGATTAGAAAACTATTTACATGTCAGCACCAGTATTAAGCTTCAGATCAATGGATTTGATCACGATAACAAACAAACTACAAAACAAGTTTTGCAACAATGAATACAACACATGTGGTTGCAATTATGAAGAAATCATTATTTTTAATATTATTTTTTGCGCGAAGTCAAAAACTGGTTAGAGCCAGCAGACGGTTAAAAAAAGAAAACAATCTCTGACAGGCAGAGACGCAACTCTAGTCGCATTCTACCAAGCTCCACGTCTGAACAAACCCCACGTTCACCAGAACTCTACTGGTTAATAAGTACCACAAACAAACCGAAATAAAAAACAAACCTGAAGCTGAAGAAACCCTAACGTTAACGGAAAAGACCCGCGAACCTGAGTGACTGAGAGAAAGAGAGAGAGAGAAGCGTTCTCAGCGTTCTGTGTGTGAATGAGCAGGGCGGACCCGCGGGACGCAGCAAATCTGCATGTGTAGGGGAGGGGCGGTGTGACTAGCCTATCACAGAACACAGACACTGTCAGCTACCCAATGAGGATTCTTATTCAATCCGAGCACAGATATTGACTCGAATTACTCGTATAATACTCGTACTCGGCAAAAATGCTTTATCCGTAATGGATACTCGTTTCAGCCGAATATCTGGCTCAACTCTACTAATGTCATTACAGAACTGTATGATTTCATTAACAGCATGAAAGGGAATACCCGGAAAAGCATAACAGGGCACTTAAATTAATGCATTCTCTGCACGATAAAAGTAGCGTATTTTAATATAATAAGGTACAAAAAGAGTTTATTTAGCAGCGCTGTTACTCTGTTTCTCTCAGCTGTGAGTCTCTGTGAGTCTATCCAGACGGAGGGGGTGTGTGTGTGTGTGTGTGTGTGTGTGTGGTTGTTTGAACATGAATCTTGCCGGTTAAGTCTAAACACAGATGATGCATGTTCCCGCTCTCCCTCCCGTCCTCCCGGTTGATTTAGAGGCAGATATAGAAGCGAGACTGCGTGAAGGTCGCTCAGTAAATCACTGACGTGTTTTCTGAAGAGCTCTGCGTGCGGGGCCAGGGCTGTGGGGTCCGCGTCCCGCACAAACTGCATCACTTCCTCTATGGACCAGGAGGACGGACTCCTGCCGGGGGTTCTGGGAATGTCTCGCTCCGCCGCCGCCGCCGCCTCGGGGCCCGTGGTGGAGCTGGCTGCTGAAAGAAAGGGAAGATGCGTTTGATCTGCAGCTCATGCGGTTTCTCGGTCTTTGATGTTTTCTATCTCCTGTCAGGATTCTGCAGATCTGACACGGGAAGCTCTTAAAGGTGGCAGACCACAAAAAACAGGATTTTTCCTTCTGAATTAACAGTTTGATGTAGAACAGGGTGATATACCTCAAATGTGTGTTTGGTGTGTTTTGTGGACACGTCAAAACTAATGGTTTATAGATTAAATATTTTAATTACAGTAATATAATAATCATTAGTATTATTTACATTTATAAAATTATAATTATTGTTATTTACATAAATAGAATTTATATTTTTATGACATAAGTAATTTATATAATTTAATGGATTCATTATTTATAAAATTATAATTATTTTTATTTATATAATTAGAATTGATATTTCTATGACTTAACTCATTTATATAATTTCATGTATTTATTATTTTACAAAATTAGAATTTTAGATTTTTACTAATAAGTTTACAATATAGTTACTGTATTTATATAATTAGATTTTATTTTTTATATGATTAGTTATTTACATTCTTATGATTTTACTAATTAATTTACAATACGTATATTTATATAGATTTTTTATTTACAATATTTTCTGTTTACATAATTAAGATTTTTTTAAATATAATTAGAATTATTTACAGTAATTAGTTACATAATTGATATAATTAAATGTGTTTATTATATAAAATTTGAAATTTACATTTTTTATAATTTAATTATTTACAATGGTATTTATACAATGCTATTTACAATTAAATGTTTTATAATTATTTATATAATTAGAATTATTTAAATTTGTATTATTTAATTATTTACAACAATTATTTATATAAATAATTGTATTATTTATATAATTAGAATTATTTACATTTTTATGATTTTACCAATGATTATTTATATAATTCGATTTTTGTATATAATTAGAATACTTTATTTTTTTAATGATAAATGATTGATCAAATGATTTCATCAACACACAAACCACACTCTGTGAAAGCAGATGATTGAGAGCAGATGCAGTAATCAATGCAAACACATCTGGACGGGGAAACAGATGGTCTGAAGTGATGCTGACGTGACGCGGCTCACCCTCCACTCGTCTGTGTGTCTGTGTGGGGGGGTTGGAGGCCTGTCTCCGGAGAGGCGGCCCGTTGCCGTGGTAATATGGGCTGCTGGGCGGAGACTGATACTCCGAGGTGCTTCTCAAGGTCTGTGGGCGGGGCGTCATGGAGTTGGAGGCGGAGTCCATGAATCTCTGCTCCTTCAGTAACCCGTTCTCCTCGGGAGGAAGAGTCTCGGCTACACACACACACACACACACACACATTTTCCTCCTCGTAATTCAATAGAAATTCAGTTTTCTACAAATTGACATGACTTCAGGTCCAAACACACTCACCCACACACACTGTCACAGTTATTTGATATAAGATAGGCTGTAATTGTACTCCTCACCATTAGGGGGCGATGTAGTGATGCTGGGGTTTGATAAAGTAGAGGAAGAGAGTATGGTTGTCTTTCAGGTAACATGCCATCACGTTTTGCTGGGAAACGCTTGTTTCATGCTCAACTGTAAGTAACTTCTTTTTATTAAATGTTTAGAGGCCAATCCATTTGTAAAAGTGGCTGAACTGTAATTTCTTTTGTTTGATTTAATCCATATAATTAACAGAAGGTGTTTTGTATGTTGTAGAAGGACTTTTCTTGTTCTCTATATGCTTAATGCATATTTTTGTCATCTCTTGGGTTTTTGTGTGAGAATAATACTTAAAGAAAAACAAAGAAATGAAAGAAGAGTTTGTGGCTGCCTTATTTACTAGAGGTTTGAAAGATGTGTTAATGTTTACGACCCTCCCTAAATTCAGATGTATAACAGACTCAGACACACACACACACACGGAGCAGAGAGTGGTTGGAGATTAGGATAATGAGAGTGAAGGTCAGAGCTGTTCATTTCCTGCTGGCACTGAGACTCCAATATAACTTCCCACAGAAAACCGCTCAAAATGCACAGAATAATGTCTAGAGTGTTTGAACAAGAACTGGAGGAAACCAGAAAAGAAAACAAGAATAAAACATATTTATAGAAGAATTACCCCTTTAAACTCGCTTTGGTTTAACAAAAACTAAAGCCAAACTAGCCAGAAAATATGACAAACTTTTTGTTTTGTATAAACATGTTGTTTTCTTGGTTACTAAGTTCAAGACTATCAAGTTTATAAATGACCAGCTTCTAAAAACAGAGGCAGGTGTGTGTGTGTGTGTGTGTGTGTGTGTGTGTGTGTGTGTGTGTGTGTGACTGCGATGCATCAGATGAGTGCGCGCTGTACCTTCTGAGGGGTGTGTGTCTGTGTGGAGGAGTTTCGGGGAGAGAGGGGCGCCGTACGGCGGAGAGTCTCTGGAGATCCGCTTCACTGCTCGGTTCAGAGACGGGCCGTCCGACAGCAGCTCCTCTTTAACTGCGCGCACACACACACACACACACACACACACAGGATTTACGTTACATGCTGTCACAGCTAGTTTAAATGAGCTTCTGTTGCATATTTTCAGAGTTTAGATCAAGTTTTTTTTTATGGGCTTTTGTCATTTTTAATATTATTTATATGCTATTTTAGTATTTTTTTTATATTTAGAATTAGATATTTTTCAGTTTTCATTGTAATTTTAAAGGTTTTTTTTGTCAAGTTTTTCATATTATTTATATACTATTTTAGCATTTTTCAAGATTTAGAATTAGCTTTTATTTTTATATTTTCAGTTTTCATTGTAATTCTAGTTCATTTTTTTATGTCCTTTAGTCGTTGTGATCTTAAATTACGTTTTAGAATTTTTTTATATTTAGAATTAGATTTTCAGTTTTCATTGTGATTTTAACGTTTTTATGTACTTATGTTATTTTAGTTATGTTTATTGTAATTTTATTTCCAAGTTTTTTGTGCTTTTGTCATTTGTTTTAGTTTTTAATATTATTTATATGATATCTTATTTTTTCATATTTAGAATTGGATTTTATTTTTACATTTTCAATTTTCTGTGTAATTTTCTGTTGGTTTTTTTGTCTTTAATATTTCAACAAAAAAAATGACACAATATTTATATACTTATTTCAATTAACGAAACTGGACTTTTATTAGTCTTTAATATCTTTAAATATGGCGCCGCACTAGCACAACTCGGATGATTAAACCATCAGATTCCAATAAACATTAATTACAGTAGAGGACGTAAAACTTTACTAAAATTGGCAAAAATAAACGAATTGACAATGAAAATCATATGGTGGTGAACTGACGATCTTTCTACCCTGTTTGAGTCGTCATCCGCATGTTTATTTTGTTATATAGTAATGCAAACTACTAAACTTTATGACATTTCTCTGTTTTGAATTGACATTATGCGATTTTGGTTTGTGCAATTCATAACTGAACGTGACAAGACAAAAAACGTTTATAAATAAGACTGAATGTGCACATTTTAAAATATTGTGCAAATAGTTTAAATCAACTACTTTATTTATATTAAATCCCTTCATCTAATTCCCGTCTGCACTTTAAAAGAAACATGGTCACAATCCGCGCTGAAATGTTCGTCTTTTATAAGAGTGTCCGTGACTGTACCTGATTTCCCGCGGTCATAGGTGTTGTGTGGACTGAACGGCTGACTGCTGAAGAGATTATCACACTGCAGGTGCCGACACACCAGCTCCAGAAAGCGTAACACACACCCGGCGCTGGACGCCGACGGCAGCTTCACCAACCGCGTCCCACCATCCATTCGCACTAGAGAGACACACATCAATTAGGCACAGCCTACGCTGGATAAAAGGGGCGGGGCTTAAGTTAGTCAGTCGTGTGTTTAAACTGCCGGTTATGGGAAGGGGCGGGACATTTCCTAAACACACTGGAAGCTCTCGACCAATCACAACACACCGATCCAGCCGACCAATCAGAGCACAGTGTGCTTTCAGAAGGAGGAGCTTCATAGAGACAGGAACTAAACAGAGCGTTTCTGACAGACTGGGAAGAGACGAATATGAGGAAAATAATCGACATTCAAGCAGGAAAACCTGATCTAGTGGAAACAAACATCAAGAGTTTATAAAAGACTCTGTACCTCGGACCACCTCTCCTCCGCTGCCTTGGCTCTGCAGGCATCCCAGCAGCACTTTGGGTTGGTACGCACAGTCCAGACAGGCCTGAACCGTCTGCTTCAGAACCAGATTCACCGCCTCCGGCCCGAAGTGATCCGGCAGTCTCTGAACCTGCTTCCGGTCCAGATGTGGGCCGCAATTCCCGTGTTTGTTCACATATACACACACTGATGGAAACAGACAGGAAATGTGTGTGTAAACACGACGAATCAGAAACATTCTGATCTACTCCATTAAAGCAGATAGGAAGAGGACTTATTAATCTAACACCATATGGTTAGTCTGGTTAACCAAACGCTTCTTATGATTATGCAAGATAATTAGGGTTAAGAAGTCTCATATTATGGGATATTAGAAGTTGTATTTGATACCAGTAGACACCACAGAGGACGGGGATCCCAGAGAAGAGAGTCCATCGCTGGGCACCCTGGAGTCTGCGCCGGCTGCTATAGACATGGAGCTCTGAAGGAGTCTGGACTTCCTCTGACAAACACAAACACACGATATACTTCAGTAATGCCTTGAGATACGAGCGTAATGCGTTCCAGGACGAGCTCGTAACTCAAGTTGCTCGTATATCAAATCAATTTTTCACATAAGAAATAACTGGGAGGAAAATTCATCTGTTCCGGCCCTCTAAAAAACTCCCTTATTAGTGCTAATAACAATAGAAAAAACATGTTTTTAAATGCTAAAAATGCTCAAAGGCTTGCTCGTATCTCAAATATTTACTCGTATCTCAAAGCAAAAATGCTCGAAGGCTTGCTTGTATCTCAAATATTTACTCGTATCTCAAAGCAAAAATGCTCGAAGGCTTGCTCGTATCTCAAATATTTACTCGTATCTCAAAGCAAAAATGCTCGAAGGCTTGCTCGTATCTCAAATATTTACTCGTATCTCAAAGCAAAAATGCTAGAAGGCTTGCTCATCTCAAATATTTACTCGTATCACAAAGCAAAAATGCTCGAAGGCTTGTATTGCGGGACGCTCGTATCTCAAGGTATTACAGTATTTCACCAAATGACACCCTACACAACATCATCACACGTGACAGTGCTTGGTAAATCCACACACAGAGCTCGCTCAATGCTACCTTGCTGCCGGGCTTCGGTCCTCTCTTCTTGTACGGGCGCAGGGGAATCTGGGATATGGGCGTGGTTTGGGGCGTGGCGACTCCGGGATCGTCTGTGTCCTGCGTCGCAGTGGAGGCGGCCAGGGCTTTCAGCAGCGCGATGGTCTCGCTTTTCGGCCGCCGTCCTCTGATGCCCTTCCGCACGGGGAGCTGGGGAAGAGGAGTCGGCAGGCGGTACGGGGGCGGCATGGAGCGCCGGGGCGGTTTGGGGGTGGAGGACGAGGAAGGCGTAGGACCCGGTTTTGTAATGGTGACTGCAAAAATGAATAGAGCACAATTAAAATAATAACAATAAAGCTTCAACAGAAATGTTGTAACACATTCAAAACACTGTGAAATCAGATATTGCGTTGGACGTGGAAATGGACGATTAAAATCTTTAACAGGCACAATTTTTGTGGTATCAACTTCAAATATGGCTCATAATTTAGACATAAAGCTTTGATTTTGTAGCTATTTCAGGGAGTAAATGTTACTAACAGTGCAGTATTTATGAGAGGAGAGAGTTTAAATGATTTACTAAGGGTTGTGTCGGTCAGTTTACTGGTATTTGTGCCATTATTTACCGCAAATAAAGCACGTTTAAAACCAGATGCTAATTTGCATTTATGGGATTTGCAGCCTCACATATTTGCCCTGTTTATTAAATCTGGCCGTTAGAGTCTAATTATATATTTTGTAGTAATGCACAATATATCGGCCAACATATAGAAACTCATATGTTTCTAATGCAGTTAAAGCAACATGTGCAGCTCAAGTCTGTCATATCAGCTCCCCAAAATTGTGTGTTTGGGACGTGGATTTAATGGAGACAATTTTGTTTCTGTAATCAGGCTCTCAAAAATTACATCAAAATTAGATTTATCGGCCGATATATCGGTAATTTTGAATCAAAGTGAAACTTTACACTTTCAATTTTAGCCGCACATTTCAATATAATGCCGCTTCACATTGAGGGGTATTTGAGGGGTTTTCCCCTTTAATGTTGATGTGTCATTTTCTCATAAAATATATATTTTATATATAAAATATATGACAGCATATAAAAGGGATATGACACATTCAGAAAAGCTTATAATATTAAGTATGACCTCCGTTCATTGAAAACAGGAGCCCTATTTTTTAGCTTATACTCGGAAAGTGTTGCTAACATTCAGAAGTGATGAGCTCAGCAAACACACACACACACACACTTACATCTGAACACATACAGTCCTTTAAAACACACACACACACACACACACACAGTAAAGCCTTTGAGTGTGTCTGTGGATACGAGTGTGTGTTTACCCTAAATAACTCCAGTGTAAGTAAATTAGAGGGTGAAAAGCCCTTTAAAGAGTTGGGCAGAGATCTGACGCTCGTACTGAAGCATATGGCAGCGATCACGCAGACAGCTTGAGTTTCAGCATGACCCACTGCCCTACAACACACACACACACACACACACACACACACACAACACACACACACACACACACACACACACACACACACACACACACACACACACACACACACACACACACACACACACACACACACACACACACACAGAGACAGTCCTGAACCACTGCAGAACTCTTAAGCTTTTTTATAGGATGCTTCAAAAATCGCATTCAATTAAAAATAAGACACACAAAATATGGTAATTATTCATTCTGTACTAAAGCATCTGATATGTTCACTAGTGGTGGCGCAACTTTCTGTTTTTGTAAAGGAAGGGACAAAAAAAAAAAAACTAGCCACATGACATGGTTAAATGTGATTAATCCAGATAAATAAAGGCTGTTTGCTCCAGCAGCGCTGTTTGATGAAGACATGAATATAAACCAAACAAAAGCCACTGAACACACACACACACACACACACACACACACACCTCCTTATCAAACCCACCCCAGACAGACATCAGAAATGACTGAGAATGCTTTAATACAGTAAAACAGTGTAATATTATATCAGTGTAAAACAGCTGTTTTCTATGTGAATATATAGTAAAGTGTCATTTATTCCTGTGATTAAAGCTGAATTTATTAGATCAGAAATTAATTGCTGAATAAAAGTGTTATTTTCTTTAAAAAATAGATGCATTTAAAAGTGATGATCGCTCTGAACGCTCGTCTGTAAACGACTGGATCTAATGAAGAAGAGCTGCTCTCTTTCCTGTCCCGTTTCCTTGAGAATTCTCCGTGTTTCTCCCAGATGTGTGTGTGTTGTTTATGTTCTCCCGCGCTCCGAGTCTCTCCTGACCCGCACACGTCGCTCGCTAATCATCTCATTTACACATAATGACCTGGACGGGCTTCAGATAAATAAGCAGAGCAGGTCATTCCACATTATCCGGATCCAAAACAAATCCTTTAAACAAACGTCTGTAATTCTCAGCACAACATGCGGCGCAGAATCATAAACACGGACACAGGAAAGTTTTGTATCGTTTGGGAAAATTTTCCGCAAATCCCAACCTCAGAATTAATTCCAGCTGCGGCAAACGAACATTAGCGGAAACACGCACATCATCATCCATAACTCACACGACTCCAAACACAAGATCTGGCTCAAATCCCGGATAATTCATGACTTCAGCGGGAGTTTTATTATGCAAAACTTTACCAAACGCCCTGGATTTGTGTCTCGGTCCAATAAGGCACTTCCTGAAGTTTCCTAAAGATCTTTCTGATCCACTCTTGTCCTGGTTCACATCAGAACGTTATATTATGTTGAATTGTCAACCTCAAGTTAAACGTCTCATTTACATTCATGCATTTATCTTTTATCATCACATTCAAGAAACACATTGACATTCTAATCAGTTCTTGCTTTCCCTGGGGATCGAACCCATGACCTTGATGTTGCAAGCGCCACTCTCTACTGTTAGACACGGGAAGGCTGTGAAAGCCTCCAGCTTTACTAAACAAAGCAGCTGCAATTATCATAATCACAATCATGTTAATCGT
>JAWRVZ010000361.1:97500-127500 GCA_037043235.1 Rhodeus uyekii | reverse complement strand
CCCCCCTCCAGCCGTCGAACATCACGAAGATCTCCTCGCCCTTCACCTCGCCGATGGTGGCCGGGCAGATCAGGTACGGGTTCTTCTTGTCCACGGCCTCCAGTTTCATCCCGGGCTTGAAGCCGTTGTGCGGCGGCCGCAGCGGCTCCTGATGGATTACAGAGAGCCGTGAAAACCTTTTAATGTGATTGCATGATGTCACACGTCAACGACCGCGCTCACCTTTTTAAAAGCGGTCGCGGGGGCCATTTCGGCTCCATTAAGAGTCCTCAGGAGGAACATGGGCCACGACGAGGCGTTCATCCGGAATCCTGAGCGTGAGAGAGAGAGAATAATTATCGCATTCCTGTCCATCAACAAATCAGATGCAAAACAGGAAGCGCTAGAGGAGAGGAATAACGTTTAACAACACTAATGTTAAATGAAATCAAATAAGTGTTCAAATAAATAAAAAAAGAATATATATATTTAAAAAAACGTATTTAATTTCGCCGTGAAGGCCAAATTTTAAATCTTTATTTAAAATTACAGTAACTAAATTACTACAAATGAAAACATTAACATTAACTGAAATACAGTAAGCTTAAACAGAAATAAATAAAAATTTAAAAATAATTTATTTGTTATAAAAATTTCTATTCTATTTCTATAACATTTTTGGCTTAAAGTTAAAGTACTAAAATAACTACAACTAAAAACTAAATAAAAAAAAAACATTAACGTTAACTGAAATAAAATAGAATATAAAACCTTTTTATTTTTTTGCGAATTGTAACTGAAATCAAATAAGCATTAAAATAAATAGAATATATATTTTAAAAAACGTATTTCAGTTCGCTGTGAAGGCCAAATTTCGAATCTTAATGTTTGTAATAATTTGATTACTTTAAATAAACATTAATTAAAATACAGTTAGCGTTAACAGAAATAAATAAGAATATTAAAATTTCTATAAAAAAGACTATTTTTATTTAATTTAGTTCTTATTTCGCTTAGTTAAAATACAATTACTACAACTAAAAAATAAATACAAATTAATCTAAATAGACATTTAAAAAAATAACTAATTACAAAAACTTTAACAAAAATTATTAATAATCACTAAATTATCAATATTATGAATTATCAATAAACACTAAAATAGTATAGAAATTATACTTGAGATTAATAAGCTATTAACAACTGAGATTAAACATGAACTCTGTGGAAAGGAAGTGACATCATCCGTACCCAGCGGTGGCTGCAGCATGTCTCCGTTCTTCTCGCAGGTTCCGATTGGCTGGATGTCGGCAGAGTCGACCAATCGCCAGAAGTCGTTAGTGTTGTCGCTGCCGTCCAGACGGAGGCGGAGTCTCACACCCATCAAGCCCATCACCGTGGCGATGCAGGTGGAGGTGGAGTTACGAGGGTCCCGCGCCTCCAGCTTCATCCCGGCCTTGAAGTCGTTGGAGGGAGGAAACGGAGACTGCAATCCCAGGACACAAACGCACTGTTACTGAAATTCGTATTAGTTTGACAGGTTTGAATTTTAATTAACCGTGTAAAGACTGACATCTGAAAAATCAAATTTTCTAAACAGATTACTGAGCCTTTACACAAAATACTTCAAAATGTTTGAATGTGTTTTTACTTGAGGATCATATTTGAAATGGTCGCATAATTAGCATGTCGCTAGAATGATTTAACATTTTCCTAACATGATTTAGCATTGAAGTAACATGTTGCTTCCATGATTTAACGTCATTGACATGAATGAACATGTCACTAGCATGAATTAGCATGTCGCCATGATAAATTAACATGTTGCTAGCAAGAATTAGCATGTAGCTGTTAAGAATTAGCATGTCGCTAACAAGAATTAGCATGTTGCTGGTATGAATTAACAAGTCGTAAGCATGAATTAACCTGCTGATAGCATGAACTAACATGTCGCTAACATGAATTAGCATGTTGCTGACATTAACGTGTCGTTAGAATGAATTAGCATGTTGGTAACTTGATTTAAAATTTAGCTATAATAAATTAACATTTTGCTAACGTGATTTACATTTTGTTAACATAATTTAACATTTGTCGCTAACATGAATTACCATGTCGCTAATTTGATTTAGCATTTAGCTAGCATAAGAGAGACATTTTCAAAGCATCATTTAGCATTTTGTTAACAAGATTTAACAATGTAGCTAACATGAATTAGCAAGTCGTTAACATGAATTAGCATGTGTGCTAACATGTCTTAAGATAGGTGCTAGGCTTTGTCAGATACACAGTGGATGAAGCTAAAATACTCTATTAGAGTTCATGTATAAAGGTTTCGACCCCGTCATTGAAAGCATGAGGAAATGTAGATAATAAGTGTTGAATAAGTTAGAAAAGAAACCGCAACGCGAGTTCTGCGCCAAGTTTGGCGTTCGTAGCTTGAAAGCCAGAGAAGGAGATACTGTTCAAATTTCTGCTAAGAATAATAAAGAAATGAATCATGTGATGATTCTCAGTCCTTTTTGCACATCAGAGATGATCCAGCAGGATTTATAGGGTTAATGTGATTTCCCATGTTCGTTTAAAAGTGTCTGATCTGCCGTCACCTGTCGGAAGCAGCTGGGAGGAGCGGGAACGGATGACGTCTCTTTCAAATACTCCTCCCATGAGAAGGACTCGGTCACTGCGGCAGAGAAACACGTCATCACACACACACACACACACACACACACACACACAGAACGGCCGCTGATGCTGATCTCAGGTCAGGGCTCACTCTACCTTTGACTGGTCCAGGACCTGTGAGAGTCATGCTCCTGCCCGCTTTATCCTTCTTGCTGTCCTTGTGCTCTGCAGAACAACGACACCAATCGTTTCGGATCACAAGCATGTAGTTGTTCATTCTTAGAGATTTACTTTACATTAGGGCTGACCTGTTCATTTAATTACTAATCATTGCCCAAATTTACACTGTTGTTTCTTCATTTCATCCAGTTGATCGTGATGAACATGAAGCGGAGCAACATCTCACTGCAGTAATAATGACCTTAAGGTTCAATATATCACGGCAAAAACACCCCGTATTCACTCCTGAATGAATCAGCCGTTTGAACGAATTGAGTGAATCAATGATTCAATGACTCGTTCGTTCATAAAGAGAGCCATTTACTTCATTCCTGAATGAATCAGACTTTTGAACAAATCGAGTGAATCAATAATTCAATGACTCGTTCATAAAGAGAGCCATTTACTTCATTCCTGAATGAATCAACCATTTGAACAAATCGAGTGAATCAATGACTCAATGACTCGTTCATAAAGAGAGCCATTTACTTCATTCCTGAATTAATCAGCCATTTGAACAAACCGAGTGAATCAATGATTCAATGACTCGTTCATAAAGAGAGCCATTTACTTAATTCCTGAATGAATCAGCCATTTGAACAAACCGAGTGAATCAATGATTCAATGACTCGTTCATAAAGAGACATTTAATTCATTCCTGAATGAATCAGCCATTTGAACAAATCGAGTGAATCAATGATTCAATGACTCGTTCATAAAGAGAGCCATTTACTTCATTCCTGAATGAATCAACGATTTGAACAAACCAAGTGAACCAATGATTCAATGACTCGTTCATAAAGAGAGCCATTTACTTCATTCCTGAATGAATCAGCCATTGAATCAGCCAAACAAAACAAACACGGCCCTTGTAACCTAAAGGTTTGTGTTCAATAAATGTTGAATAAAATAAAGCCCTTAATTTAAAGCTACTTTCTGAAAAGTCTATTTGATGCTTTTCTCATTTAACACAATAATGATTTTAAATTATCTTGGTAGCAATTTATTGGATGTGTGATTAATTAGATTAGTTAGCTTTGTGATGTTTGTACCTTTAATCACCGTCCGGCCCATGCTGAGCATCAGCTGCTGTTCCTGAAGCGATCTGAGCGCTCGACCTGCAACACACATGCAGATTACAGTATTCCTGTGATTAAAGCTGAATTTACTAGATGATAAATACAGTAAAACAGTGTAATATTATATCAGTGTAAAACAGCTGTTTTCTATGTGAATATATAGTAAAGTGTCATTTATTCCTGTGATTAAAGCTGAATTTACTAGATGATAAATACAGTAAAACAGTGTAATATTATATCAGTGTAAAACAGCTGTTTTCTATGTGAATATATAGTAAAGTGTCATTTATTCCTGTGATTAAAGCTGAATTTACTAGATGATAAATACAGTAAAACAGTGTAATATTATATCAGTGTAAAACAGCTGTTTTCTATGTGAATATATAGTAAAGTGTCATTTATTCCTGTGATTAAAGCTGAATTTATTAGGTGATAAATACAGTAAAACAGTGTAATATTATATCAGTGTAAAACAGCTGTTTTCTATGTGAATATATAGTAAAGTGTCATTTATTCCTGTGATTAAAGCTGAATTTATTAGATGATAAATACAGTAAAACAGTGTAATATTATATCAGTGTAAAACAGCTGTTTTCTATGTGAATATATAGTAAAGTGTCATTTATTCCTGTGATTAAAGCTGAATTTATTAGATGATAAATACAGTAAAACAGTGTAATATTATATCAGTGTAAAACCGTTTTCTACAAGTCAAAATGATAATTCAGTTTAGAAAAATTTATAATAACAGATACAGTCAAATTAATACTTATTATTTAATTAAATTAGAAATTAATACTAATGGCCAAAAGTGATTTTTTTTATTTTTATTCAAATATTATTAAATGTGTTCAAAATTTTGTAAACATATTGCATAGTTGCGCCTGGAGCCAATAATATCACATATAATATATATATATATATACATATATACATTTCACCATATAATAGCTGTTGTATTTTGTAATAATATCCCAATGAAACATGCAATTTGTGCCGATCGTCATTTTTGTTCAGTTTATGAATCAAGAGAAAACCAACTAAATATTAATGACTGATTATGTTGAACGTTCTTCCCTGTGCATTTGTTTGCAATTAATTTAGTCAGATAAACACCTCATTTACTCTGATGTTTGATGGTTTAATCAAACCTTTAGGGTGATTTTTTCTCTCCAACGAGACGTGAAACTTCCCAAAACACAAACACTCACTTCCTTTAAATGTACAAACGAAATCTCCCGAATGAAGCCGGCGGATTCTTCCTGACGACAGTCAACCCGTCACATTAGATCAGAAGCTATTAGATCCTCGTTCCCGCAGACAATTACAGAGAAAAAATTAGTTCCTTATTTATGTCAAGCAATTAAGAGTTCATTCCATTTTGGTCTCATGTGATCTTCTGTCGTTTAAGTCGCTCTCTTTCACTCACTCGTTCTTTCTCCAGAATAATCAGTGTTTCTGTTCAAGAGCTGCAACCATAAAAACACTAAAATCATCTAACACTAACTGAAGCAAAAGCTAAATATTTTAAGAAAAACGTGCACTTAAAATGTAAATTTTGACTAAAATAGCTAAAACTACAAAAATAAAAGTGACAAAAACAAAAAAAGATTTAATTTAAATATAATAATAGTAGATCAATGATACTAAAATAACCTTTTCATTATAAATATAAAATTAATATTTAAAAGAATAAATATAATTAAAAATTTAATTAAAACAATAATAAAATAAATCGATAAGAGTTGAAGAACTGTGAAGTGTTACGATAAAACTGAAGAATTACGATAAAACTGAAGAATTACGATAAAACCGTGAAGACTTACGATAAAACCGTGAAGACTTACGATAAAACCGTGAAGACTTACAATGAAACCGTAAAGAATTACGATACAACTGAAGAATTACGATAAAACTGAATTACGATAAAACTGAATTACGATAAAACTGTGAAGAATTACGATAAAACTGTGAAGACTTACAATAAAACTGAAGAATACTTGCATACTATACTTGAATTGAGTACTGGGAATTTAGGTGGAAAATTTTTCACTCTCCTTAAAATACATAGTCTCAATGCACTGAATCTTTATGGTCCCTGAAAAGGCTTCATATATATATATATTTTTTTTTAATTATTTTAGTTTTTTCTTTTGATTATGGGGTGAATATGACAGACAAATCTGATTCATAGATCCTTCTAACAATATTATTTCTAATTTACATGATTCTCTACTTCACAGAGAAAAGGATCTGTATTCCATCCTAAAAAACTCATTAATGCAAATCAATAGGCAAAATGACTCGTTACACTCGTTTTGCATCAAGATGATGAACTTGCTGTCAAATAAAAGTTTGTGAAAAGAAAATAAAGCTGCTTTTGTTGATTAATTAGATTTTTATCGTGATTAACCGCACAGAAATTAGAGCGATAGCTCCTAAAACTCGTTATGTTCCTCAAACACTTTTCATAATCAATTATATAAATTATTTAAAAAATACTATTTTTAAAAACGAAATAATTAAAAAAGCGCCTAAAACATGCACATTTATAAACACATTTATAAATTTCGTTGCAAATCGTCTGTAAATTCCAACACAAACTAAATATTCAATGCGACAATGGCATAAAAAATTAATGGCTATTCAAAAATTCATTTAATCAGATTAGTTTTATTAAAATAGTTATGAAAAATTTAGTAGAATTGAATTCCATGCAAAATGTTTTTAATAAATTACTTGCATAGTTTATTACTTGAGATCCACTGTGTGCTTATAATATATAAATAATTTCTTACAAATCTTACAATAAAAGAACAAACATCTGCTATCAAATATTTAAAATCAGTTGATTGTTTACCAGTTTTATAAAACATTTATTGCATAGAGATCATATCCCATAATTCCCCACAGCATTCCCTAAGGCCAGATCTGCCCTCTTTTCCACAACAATCAGAAATCATTCATGAAATAATCAAATCAAAGCTTTGTTTCAGAACTGCTTCTAGATGGTTTGATTCAATGACTCGGCTAAAAAGTGATTGACAGGTGGGCGGAGTTTATTGGCTATCGGTGTCTGTGTGGTGGGCAGGGTTTATCGGGCGACTGTGTGGTGGGCGGGGTTAATTGGCTGTCGGCGTCTGTGTGGTGGGCGGGGTTTATTGGGCGTCTGTGTTGTAGGCGGGGTTTATAGGGTGTTGGACGTCTGTGTGGTGGGCGGGGTTTATAGGGTGTTGGACGTCTGTGTGGTGGGCGGGGTTTATTGGGCGTCTGTGTTGTAGGCGGGGTTTATAGGGTGTTGGACGTCTGTGTGGTGGGCGGGGTTTATAGGGTGTTGGACGCCTGTGTGGTGGGCGGGGTTTATCGGGCGTATCTGGTGGGGGCGGGTTTATTGGCTGTCAGGCGTTTGTGTGGTGGGCGGGGTTTATCGGGCGTCTCTGGTGGAGGGGAGGTTAATTGGCTGTCGGTGTTTGTGTGGTGGGCGTGGTTTATGGGGTGTGTGGTGGGCGTGGTTTATTGGGGGTGTGGTGGGCGGGGTTTATTGGGGGTGTGGTGGGCGGGGTTTATCTGTGTTTCTCTAGTTTTTCCATCATACACAAAGAACAAACACACACTCAGCACTCCTTTCATTTCCATGTATGATTTCAGGCTGCTTGCATCATACCGCACATGTCTCTGCCTCAGCACGAAACAAACTCTCTCTCTTCTACACCCAATCTAATGTTATATTCAACACAAACAACCTCCACCTGAACAATATATTCATCACAGCTCTGACACACACAAAATATGAGAAAGATAAATTTACATCACAAACAAACATCTGCACAAGCCCATTATCACACATAAATAACACGAACGAAACAATAAAACAACTCATTTAAATAAACCCACGAACCAGCAAACATCTACATATTACCCGGCTTAAACCAGAAAACTCACTATGGTAAAAACATGGTGAATTTGTATTTGCCATCAAGATGAAGATTCGGAAAGTTTTTCAATGTCTGAAGAAAATCCCTCATTCATTTGTTATGAATTTACAGTTTTTTTCACCAAAATATTATAGTTCTACAACAGTAAATTAATCATGTTTGTTTCAGCATCTCTACCGTGTCACTGGTAAGTAATGTAAGTAATTTGCATTGCTTCTGTTCATTACTTTAAAATTACTTTATGTGCTTCTGATATTAAATCTTTTAATATTTAATAACTTATTTATATGATGTCTTGTTATGTGAAAGAGTGTTACTTTATAACACGTATTTGTTACTAATTACTATATATTGGGATGCACCGATATTTTTGTCTGATACAATAATTCTTTATATTTTAAAGCCGATAATCGATAAATATATGACCGATAATAAATATATATTGGCCGATAACCAATTTATATCAATTATCGGTCAATATATATTGATTAT
This sequence comes from Rhodeus uyekii, assembly GCA_037043235.1. NCBI lineage: Eukaryota > Metazoa > Chordata > Actinopteri > Cypriniformes > Acheilognathidae > Rhodeus > Rhodeus uyekii. The sequence continues at coordinate 119,171 of JAWRVZ010000361.1, read as the reverse complement.
CTGCCAATATATCGATTATCGGCCGGTATGTACCAATTATCTTCCAATATATCTATTATCGGCCAATGTATATCGATTATGGGCCGGTATATATAGATTTTCTACCAATATATCGATTGTCGGCCACTGTATATTGATTAACTGTCAATATACCGATTAACTACCAATATATCGATTATCGGCCGGTATATATCAATTGACTGCCAATGAATCGATTATCGGCCAGTGTTTATTAATTATCTGCAATATATACTAATTATCGGTCAACATATGGATTATAGGCCAACATATATTGATTATCTGCCTATATATATCAATTATAAGAACCATATTGATTGCCGGCAAATATATATTGATTAACTGTCAATATATATCGATTATCAACCACCATATCGATTATTTGTCAATATATATCTGTTGTCAGCCGGCATATTATCGGTCGATATATATATAGATTATCTGTCAATGTATATCGATTTTCAACCACCATATGGAATATCAGGAAATGCATTGATTATCGGCTAATATATATTGATTACAAGCCAAACATATCGATTATCGGCTTTCAAATATTAAGAATTATCATATTGGCTAAAATTGTCGGTGCATCCAAACATTTAGTAAGTAGTAGCAAATGCACAATATAAAATACTCTTTCACAAAAAAAAAAAAAATCATATAGATAACCATTTTTAAAATGTAATATCAGAACCATATAAAATTAAATATTTAAAAAGAATGTACAAGGTATTTTCCTAATTTACTGAGGAATTTCCATGGTAGAGATGATGGTACTAAAATAATCTGAATTATTATAGCATTGGATGATTAGCATATTCATTTTTCAAGGTGTTTATAAGAAACTACTCGATACTTCAAAGAATACCATGATAAATGACCTCAAAACATGGTAAATCTCTGGTTGTGGAAACTTTGTAGATGTTTCGTGTTGAGTAAACCGTGAAAGCAGAAAGATATACACATTAATTATTGGAAAATAAGACACTATATTGAAGAATCGTGTTTACAAACGCCTGAGATTGACGTCTGAAATTAAGGAAACGTCATCAACGATGACGACACGAAACTGATCGCACACATCATCAGTGATGTCGTCAATACCGCCAATAATGATCGATAGCTAGGAAATTCGTGTTTATTTGATCAGTCTTGTTTGATAACAACAAGAATGATCGCAAAGTGCTGAACATCAGGCAAAATAAACGCGTAAAGCATCACATTTGGGCTGTGAAAGCCTCGTCCGCGTTCTTTAGCGTAACTATCGAGCGCGTAACTCATGGAAGAAAATAAGATAAGTGTAGAAATGTCGACCAACCTTCGTAATTGTGTCGAAATGCAGGCAGAATTCAGCACTTTTCGCAGCTCTCCGTCGCCATGTTTGGGTCAGAACTGCGCATGCGCAGAAGCGGCGCTGCGTGTTGGGTTTCTCGTACGCACACGTTTAATCAAATGCTTGTTATTTTAATTTCATCTAATTCAAAGCATCTTTTAAATTTGGCTCATTATAGTTATTTAATAATAATTTATTATATAGTTATTAGACCGTTATACACAGTTATTACAGGTAATAACGTTATGATTCTTAATTAAGTTCATGAAGTCTTTGTTTTAATGTTTTAAATTATACTGACATTTTTTTTGGGGGGGGGACATGATTGACAAAAACTTTCTAATCTACTTACTGAAGTTTTAAAACTGGTGTTTTTAAAAACAGCCTGTGAAGAAAGCGTGTGTGTGTGAGAGAGAGAGAGAGAGAGAGAGAGAGAGAGAGAGAGATTGTGTGTGTGTGCGTGTGAGAGAGAGTGAGTGAGAGAGAGAGAGAGAGAGATTGTGTGTGTGTGTGTGTGAGAGAGAGTGAGTGAGAGAGAGAGAGAGAGAGAGAGAGAGATTGTGTGTGTGTGCGTGTGTGTGAGAGAGAGAGAGAGGGATTGTGTGTGAGAGAGAGAGAGACAGTGAGAGAGAGAGAGTGATTGTGTGTGTGAGAGAGAGTGAGAGAAAGAGAGAGAGTGATTGTGTGTGTGTGTGTGCGTGTGAGAGAGAGAGAGAGAGAGATTGTGTGTGAGAGAGACAGAGTGAGAGAGAGAGAGAGAGAGAGAGAGAGAGAGATTGTGTGTGTGTGCGTGTGAGAGAGAGTGAGTGAGAGAGAGAGAGAGAGAGAGAGAGAGATTGTGTGTGTGTGCGTGTGTGTGAGAGAGAGAGAGAGGGATTGTGTGTGAGAGAGAGAGAGACAGTGAGAGAGAGAGAGTGATTGTGTGTGTGAGAGAGAGTGAGAGAAAGAGAGAGAGTGATTGTGTGTGTGTGTGTGCGTGTGAGAGAGAGAGAGAGAGAGATTGTGTGTGAGAGAGACAGAGTGAGAGAGAGAGAGAGAGAGAGAGAGAGAGAGAGATTGTGTGTGTGTGCGTGTGAGAGAGAGTGAGTGAGAGAGAGAGAGAGAGAGAGAGAGAGTGATTGTGTGTGTGAGTGTGTGAGAGAGAGAGAGTGAGTGAGAGAGAGAGAGAGAGAGATTGTGTGTGTGTGTGCGTGTGTGTGAGAGAGAGAGAGAGGGATTGTGTGTGAGAGAGAGAGAGACAGTGAGAGAGAGAGAGTGATTGTGTGTGTGAGAGAGAGTGAGAGAAAGAGAGAGAGTGATTGTGTGTGTGTGTGCGTGTGTGAGAGAGAGAGAGAGAGATTGTGTGTGAGAGAGACAGAGTGAGAGAGAGAGAGTGATTGTGTGTGTGAAAGAGAGTGAGAGAAAGAGAGAGAGTGATTGTGTGTGTGAGAGAGAGTGAGAGAAAGAGAGAGAGTGATTGTGTGTGTGTGTGCGTGTGAGAGAGATAGAGAGAGTGATTGTGTGTGTGTGTGTGTGTGCGTGTGAGAGAGAGAAAGAGAGAGAGTGTGTTGTGAGTCTCTCTTACAGCCGTGGCCAAAAGTTTTGAGAACGACACAAATATAGATTTCCACAAAGTCTGTTGCTTCAGTGTTTATAGATGTTTGTCAGCTGTTACTATAGTCTATTGAACTATAATTACAAGCATTTCATAAATATCAAAGGCTTTTATTCAAAATTACATTTGATTTGTGTGTTTTTGTGTGTCGGTCGCCTCTTAAGGATTGAACAATGGGATTAAGATTTGGGGAGATTGTTTTGTTCTTTGAGTCGCTTAGCATAGGCAGAGTTTCACTTTTGTGCTTTTCACAATAAAAGGGGGGGGGGGACATACCAGGCCAGCAGACCACGAGCTCAGATTTTTTTTTATATATACATATCTTTTTTTTATAGCCTTAACTTACTCATTCTATACACATAACTAATAAGATATGACAAATAAAACGAGAAAATATGAATTCTGTAATAAATAAAAAAATTCAAAGCACAAGGCAGGCATTAATTGGCTCTGGTCTGGGGGGCATTAATTGTTGCTCCCCGAACTGCTCTCGGATGGTCGGGAGAAGTGGCTCTCGGAGGATGCTTCTGTTCTAAAGCGAAACTGTGAGTGAGAACAGTTTACTGTCGGCATGACACGGGACTTTCTGGAAAAGCTTTTCCCGGATGTCCTAAACAATCGGAGAGGGGATTGATCAGAGAAAATGACGTCACTCCAGTGCTCAGCAGTGCAATCCCTGAATCCCTGAACCTTCTGCAGAATATCAGTCCATCCCTGATGCTTTTCCTGGAGAGAAATGGCTTCTGTGCGGCACTTCTTGACTCGCTTGTTGACCTTCAGAGAAAGTTGAGCTGTGAAGGTCAAGCTGCTCATTTCCATTATTCAAAAGGGAATCGTCTTGATCTTTACACCGATGTAAGGCGTCACAGAGTTACGGCGGCTCACAATCCTGTATCAAGACATAAAGCCGCATAAAAGCCTGAGTAAATGATGCTCATCCCCTCTTCAGCTCCTCTATCGGTGATGATTACTGTGTAAAAGCATTCATCACACCTAATGCTGCACAGAAGTGTGTCTGTTCCCCTCAAATCCATATGTTTACAGTCTTTTATTATTACGGTTTCCTAAACCAGATGCTTCACTTAAAACAGCATCACAGTCAAAGCCCAGGAATGAAAGTATTAAACTCTTAAAATCTAACATTACTAAAATTAGTTATTACACCATATTTTAATCCCAATGTCAAAATCTGTGTCCGCCATTGACAGAGAAAGCATTGTTTTTGTGCAAAGGCTTTTTAAATTTAGCATATTGTATTATTTTATCATTTTTCCCATCGTTTATCGTCTGACATCTTTTACATTGTTTCTCCAGCAGATGGTGTGATTGATCTGAGGAGCAAATGCATTAAATGATGGAATTTATGAGAACAAATATAAACCAGTGCTTGTAATATATATTTAAATATATCAATTAAACACTAGTGATAATAATCTTAAATGTTTGTTAATCATCAAATCATCATAGTAGAATCATGTGACACTGAAGACTGGAGAAATGATGCTGAAAATTCATTTTTAATCACAGGAATAAATGACACTTTACTATATATTCACATAGAAAACAGCTGTTTTACACTGATATAATATTACACTGTTTTACTGTATTTATCATCTAATAAATTCAGCTTTAATCACAGGAATAAATGACACTTTACTATATATTCACATAGAAAACAGCTGTTTTACACTGATATAATATTACACTGTTTTACTGTATTTATCATCTAATAAATTCAGCTTTAATCACAGGAATAAATGACACTTTACTATATATTCACATAGAAAACAGCTGTTTTACACTGATATAATATTACACTGTTTTACTGTATTTATCATCTAATAAATTCAGCTTTAATCACAGGAATAAATGACACTTTACTATATATTCACATAGAAAACAGCTGTTTTACACTGATATAATATTACACTGTTTTACTGTATTTATCATCTAATAAATTCAGCTTTAATCACAGGAATAAATGACACTTTACTATATATTCACATAGAAAACAGCTGTTTTACACTGATATAATATTACACTGTTTTACTGTATTTATCATCTAATAAATTCAGCTTTAATCACAGGAATAAATGAGTTTTAAATATATATATTTATATTAAATTATATTACATTGTTATATATATTATATTTTAAAATTCACTGAAATGTGTATTTATGAATATTATATTATATTAGTGGTCCAGTTCCATGATGCTACTGTATGCCACGCCCACATTGAGCTCCTGGCCTCGTGATTGGTGAACACCCCACAAAGGGGCGTATCCGTGGCTCGCGTCAATCATCGGAGCGGCTGACGCCAGTGTGAAACTGTTGCTGTTGTCGCGGGCGGACGGACACGCAGCGCAGCGGCGCGTTGGAGCGCGCGAGGGATTTTACCGCGTCCTGCTCGCCGGAACGCGTGAGTACACAAGCTTTATTCCCGCACCGCCGCGTCGTGCGTGATGTGACTGTTGCATTGCGGCGCTCGAGCGCGTTGCGTGGCTTGATTACAGTCTGTCAGCGGCTGTTTCTGCGTGCGTGCGACTCCCACGCAACGCGACAGAGACGCGCTCATGCCAACGCATGCATGATCCGAGCATCACTCACATATGAGCATCACCATCACAACACTCACAGCTCACGCGCGTTCATGCGTTCACTGCAGTGCACTTTAATAGAAACACCTTTATTGGCATCATGGAGTCTTTCCAGTCCTTAAAATATTGCATTATGTATTAAAAACCTTTTGTAATGTTTGTTTTTAAGAGTGTGTCATGCATGCATTATTCTGCCTTTTTTGTTTTTCAAACATTTCCAGCAGACCTTAAATCGTGCATTGCGATTAAAAGCAATATATTTGGACAGAAATGACATTTTAAACACTTTTTTTGCAATAGAAAATGTCGTCTTGGTAAGATGGTGTTTTATGTAGCCGGAGTGCATATGGTTAAATAATGTTTTCACTTTTATTTATTAATTTTGTGTGTGTGCATCATTTGAGAAAATTGCAAGGAACAATTCCTGAAATCTTGGATGAGCGTAAATAAAATCTTTAGATAATATGCATGTGATGGTTAGAAGTTTACAAGGTAGTTTTAATGTCAAGTTTATTTCACACACACAAAAAGAAAAATGCAACTGTGTGATGGTTAAAAAATAAAACACCTGTTAATATCTATTACTCAAATTTGACAATCACAGTTTTTTCTGCTGCTAATTACAGTTGTTTTGTAATCTACCGCTACTTTACATCATTTTGTGCTATGATATGTCTCTTTTTTTTTCTTGCCATTGAGTGAGAGTTCAATGCTTGCAACGCCTAGGTCTTGGGTTCGATTCCCAAGTGTTGCATGTTTACTATGAATGCATTGAAAGTTTAAATGTGATTTCATAAATGCAGCTCATTTCTAATCAGCGCTGTAATATTTGCTGTGACGAGTTAACAGGTGTTTTATGTGTGTGTGTGTTCAGTTTTTGAGGTCACGTCGACCGTGTGTTTGCGTGGGAAAGGACGGAAACGATCCGGTCTTAGAGAACAATTCTCTGTTAAAGCCAAAAACTGGGACTGTTGTTTAAAAACAACCTCTTATTTGCATTAAGTTACAGGTACATTCACTTTTATGATTTTATCTAAAGTGACTTGCATTCAAGAAACACATTGACATTCTAATCAGTTCTTGCTTTCCCTGGGAATCAAACCCATGACCTTGATGTTGCAAGCGCTGCTCTCTACAAGTGAAGTGGGTGTTAAAATGCTTTCTTGTATCCCAGCTTATTCTAAATAAACCATTCGTACGTTTATTCCACTATTAAAAATCCCAGCAGTATTGATTCAACCAATGGCGTGAGTTTGGGGGCGGGACTTTCAGCTCTGCCGACCAATGGCAGGAGAGAGGAGTGTCCAGGAAACCTGTTTTGAAACAGTCATGGTTTCTGTAACGCTTCATCTTCAAAATACAGCGTTTTAGTGAAAGATAGCCAGTAAAACCGACCTTTCTCAAGCATAAAGACGCGGATGATGCATACAGTCTTTTCAGGAGTCGCGTTTGTTGAGAAATGCAAATGATTGTCGTTCTGCTCTGTTCTGTTCAGGTGTTTTATAGTCTGAACAGTCATTTCCCCCCCCCCCCCTCGTCCTCCTTTCATGCTCTCATTCTGTGCGTCTGGGGACTAAACCCAGAAACCCGGCGGATCGGCAGGTGTCGTCCAGTTACACGCGGTTTTAAACCTTCTTCTTTCACTCTCTCTCTCTGTAAGACGTCACTCTCGAACGTCCGCTCGTACACCTTCCTGCCCAAATCCGTGGCGGATACGCGTCCGAATGCGTGCTTTCTTTTCTTCATTCATCCTGCTGTTTCTGACGTTTATAGGCTGACGGCTGTATTTTTAGCTCTTTTCAAAGAGGCCTGATTGAATTAGTCCGAGTTCAGAGCTTATGTGCAGCAGAAACACACGGCGTTGGCATTTTTATTTGTTGGTTTGAGAGTGAAAATGTGCTCTTGGAAACGGGAAGTGACAGAACGACCTCCGTCCAGCTCGTCGAAAGCTTCATTCAGCTTATTTGGGCTGTAATTTCAGTTTTAGTCCTTGAGAACTTCTTGAATAAACCCTTTTAAATTGATGATATGCATAATATCTAATCCAGCTTATCAAGAACTCTTCAGCATCACAAATTCATAGTTTGTCACTTATTTTCACTTCCATTCTGATTTATAGCCGGTTTAACAGTTTAAAGAACTAATCTTTATTCTAGTCATTTAGTTAAATTAAAGTTACTTATTCATATACCAAATTCACTTTGATTTTGTATTTTAATTGCATTCTGAATTACAAAATCATTATAATGCATTTCATTATTAGTGATTTTACAGATGCAAAACAAACTAATCGTTCTTTAATGACTGTATCAGGGATAAACGATATAAATCGCTGATATATGAGATTTTATGTCTTGTGTTGTTCATTTATTTATTCATTCATTCTTCTTTCATGTATTTAGTGGTATTGGCAGATATTTGTTTTTTTCAGCTAAATGCATTTAATTGTTTTTATTTAATGAGTATTGCCAGATATTTCTAGCGTTATTTAGGAGATATTTTGGGCAATATTTATTAATTGAGAAATATTTAATTTAATTCATTTTCCAAAATTGAAAATCATTATAATGAAGCTAAATTGAGAAATAGAAATAATTATTTTACCTCAAAAGAGTTTATTTGAAAACAACTTCTTGCATTAAATTAAAGGTGAAGTGGATGTTAAACTGCTTTCTTGTATCCCAGCTTACTCTAAATTAACCGTTTGTAAGTTTCCACTATTCAAAATCCCAGACGTGTTTGTTTGAGCTCAAACCAGCAGTATTGATTCAGCCAATGGCGTGAGTTTGGGGGCGGGACGTTCAGTTTTACCGACCAATGGCAGGAGAGGGGAGTGTCCAGGAAACCTGTTTTGAAACAGTCATGGTTTCTGTAACGCTTCATCTTTAAAATACAGCTTTTTAGTGAAAAATAGCCAGTAAAACCAACCGTAAATATAAATGACGAGGAATGAATGATGATTTCAGAGTATTGAGCCCCTTATAGTCTTTCGTCCTGATGTTAAATGATGGAATCGTTCATGCGAGCTTCATGTTGTCGTGTGTGATGCGGGAGAAAGTGTGTTTGTTGGTTCTCAGTTGAATCGCACCGATGTGACGTGTCTGTCTCTCGTTCATCACTGATTTGTTGGCGTTTTGGTCTAAAGCCATGACATGCAGAACTCTGTGCCAGTGGAAACACACGCTCACACGCAGACGAAACATAAAGACATCCATCTGCTAGTGAGTCGCACGCACTGAGACCCACAAACACCAAATGGAGACTTCAATTTTACATGAGATGCTTCAGGAAAATCACATAGACTCTTGAGTGGAAAAGTCAATTTTTTTGGTCACCAAATAGAATTGCAACAATAATGATTGTGATCAAGCAGGTTTTTCGTCTGCCATGGTTTGGACAAACGGGTAGTCCAGTCCTAAATGATCCATGTTTATTAAAACATTGATATAGGAGAACATTACACACTTCAGCACCACATTATTTTCCCCAGATTAATCCAAGATAATTAGTTTCTCGACAGCATTCTCACATTTGTCTTATCTCAGCACCAGAATATCTTAAAAATCTATTTATTTATTAATTCCCTCTGTTGCCACTAATGTAACACCGTTTATTTTCAACTAAAGTCTAGTCAACCTTCCTTGACCACCTCAAAGCATTTGGTCAAGTACCAAATGTCTCTGTATGTCTGCCTATCTATCGGTTTATCTGTATTGTAAAATCTATGTTACATTTTTGACAGATTTATTTATTTATATATTTGTTTTTTGCAGATATTTGATATTTAGATTCAGATTCAATACAGATTTAATACTGACACATCACCGGCTCAACACCATGTCAAGTCACCTTTACTTATATAGCGCTTTTTACAACACAGATTGTTTCAAAGCAGCTTTACAGTGGTCACATGACAACAATATAAACAAAGTTTGTTTTTCTGAACCGCAGCTCTAAAAGAGCTGTCGAATCAATAAAATTGAAGAATATTAAGTGGTACGTGTCCCCAACTAAGCAAGCCAGACGGTCTACAGGTTCCACACAGATTTCATGAGTTAATTTCTTCAGCATATAAACCTTCAGCTCAGTTCACTTCTCATCCACTAGTGTCAGTGCAGTCAGATCGTTAATATTGTTGAATATGAAGTAATATTATCCTTGAATAATTAAATTATTATTTAATCGGTAGTGGCAATTTGGCAGTTATATGATATTTTAGGTAAAGATCAACCGATTATCGGTTTTGCTGATAATTTTATCTGTATTTAAAGGGATAAATAATCCATAAAACTCTCATGTTGTTTCAAACCTATACGACTTTCGTTCATCTAGACAGATTTCATTGGAGATTTAATTTTTTTAAATAAAGTGGTCAATTATGTGTAACACTCAATAAAACTGATGTTAACGGATTACACGGATTACTTTAATGATGCCTTTACTTCCGTTCTGGAGCTTGAAGGCAGTAGTTGCGTAGCCTGTCAATGGAGGAACAGAAATCTCTCAGATTTCATCAAAAATATCTTAATTTGTGTTGTGAAGATGAACGAAAGCCATACAGATTTGGAACGACATGAATACCGATTAAAAATATCAGTAAAACCGATAATCGGTTGATCTCTATGACATGAGGGCAAGTAATTCATAGTTTATTTACAGTAAAATAGACAGTTATCATTTTTAGACAGTTTTCATTTTTGGGTAAACTATCCCTTAAAGCAGTGGTTTTCAAACTTTTTGTGTGTGTGGACCACTATTTGTAATCAAAAAATTTTGCGGACCACCTCATAACACACATAATAAAATGTCTACACACAGTCTTACCTGAATTAATCCGCACCTCTACATAGGCTTATTAGCACTACTATAACTAGTCATCACATCAGTGTGCAACAGTTGTCAGGTTGGGTGAAGGGATGTGACGAGGTCTCAATGTTGCAGACAAGTGAGGATTTAATTGTTACAAAAACGAAAAATAAAACAGAACAAATACCACCCCGAGGGGGGAAAACAGGACTAGGACTAGAACATGAACTAGACTTGAACATGAACTGGACTGGACTAGAAACTTGACTTAACAGAACTTGACAAGAGGCAGGACCACACAACCATAAACGACGAGAAACCAGCACAAGACAACAGACACGGATGGATTAAGTACACACATGAGGAACGGTAATTGAATGGGACACAGCTGGGAACAAATCAAATTAAAGTAGGGAAACAAGGTGGGAGGGTTACACATTGACGAGACAAACACACAGCCAATGCGAATCGCCACGTGTTGACATTAAACAAAGATGCATCACAAAAACACAACATGAAAGCACGTGGCCGACTTAAACACGAACCGCGTGCTTACAACACAGGACAAGGACATGAGAGCGCGTGGTACAAGCAGAGCTTGAAACCGCGGCCACTCACATAACGTAGAGCGCGTGAGAATGAGCAAAACACTTGTCTCACGCGCTCACATCAAGGACGAACACACGAGTTATGAAATCCCGAATCCCGATCCAAAACGAAACTGAACCAGACCAAAGTATCGGGACCGGACATCATAACTCGCACAAAAGACGTCACAGACGCGCACACACACAACTAGAGACATAACGGCAGTGTCAGAGCTCTGCCACAAAACCAAGAAATGACTAGACCGAATGTGGCAGAACCCTGACAAAAGGCTTGTTAAAAGAAAGTTTACTCCACACAATAGCTGCCACATATTTAATTTATTTATTTACTCATGTGCCCGAGGGCATAATCAGGTTGTTACCCATGAAATGATAACATTAAGTTGGATTTTGATGTTGTCTTTTATTCCTCTTGTGCAGAACTAACAATATACACATTTGGTCGTTGTTGTAGTAGTTAAAGTTTGTTGAGTATTTGTGTATGTCTGTGGCTATGTGCATATGTGTGGTCAAAACTGTAAAAACAAAAACAATCTACAATTAGTATTATTTACATCATCAAACATTCTCTGCGTCACAAACGCATACTAAACTTTGTTTATCAGCTAAATGTAATATATACTGCATTAACATTTCAACAAGCAACTTAAAACACAGTAAATAGCTACATAAACATAAAAAACAAGTGTATAATATTAGACGTTTAGGCGCTAATTTCAAATAGCGATCTATATACAGTATCACATCAGAAATTATTAATTTACTTAAAACAACATTAATTACTCACTACGCTGGGAATATAAAGTTTAAATTTTAATTTTTAACTGTAATTGAAGTAAAAGTTTAGCGTGGTTTTAACATGACAACCTTTCTTTCCCTCAGTGGGTTTGTTTTGTTGTGCGTTGATCACCATGGTAACCGAATTAGCGTCCTTAAAGGGGCAGCACCCAACACAGGTTCATTTGAACAACAGGCTTATTTCCATAGCAAGATTATTTTCCGAACACCACTGGCCTATTTTAGTAATCGCAGAATAACTTGACAATTTAATGTAAAATCAATATAGGCCTACATATTCCTTAAAAAAATTCTTATGGGAATTTCCTGGTAAAATGAAGGTAAAGTATTATTTTATTTTGCCTTTCCACGGACCACCTGCAATACCCTCACGGACCACTAGTGGTCCGCGGACCACAGTTTGGGAATCACTGCCTTAAAGCATTTTACCATAATTGGTAATCGGTTTTGTAATGTAAGATTCACCGATAATGGCAGCCTCTTATGAGTGTTTTGAGACTGTCGTTAAACAATAGTGTTCACAGGCAAAATAACTTTCTTTTCTTTAATTAATCAGCTTTATTTAACAAAACTAATGCACAAATATCGGTTCTGTATATCGGTTATCGGGTGTATAGAAGTGAGAATAACCTCTATTGGTTATAAAAAGAAATTAGCCAATTGTTTTTTATATCAATAGGTTTGTAAGATTTCAGACATTTATTAATTTGTTTTATAAACTCTACTGGCAAATCCTTGTTTGTCAGGTGATCTGGTCTCTCTCTGGAGACACTAACACATTGTCTAATTGATCTTCCTAAACGATGCCCCCATAATCACAGATGTTTGGTCTATTTGTGCTTCATCTGGCTCAGTAAACCGTTACGTGAGTCGTGTCCTTCTCGGCGAGCTTTTATCCGTCTCTCCGTGTGTTCTTCACCCATCTGGACACGTCAGGTCTCGTCTCTCTCCTTCAGTTCAGCATGTCGCTCTTTAATGGCTCTGAATATGCTTCTGCCATGGACTATTTATAGCTGCATCCTAATTATCTGTGACCCACACGCGCACAAATACTAAACTCTGCCGCCGCACATGAGGCAGAACACATTTGCTCTTTTGTGAGATGAAATAAGATTGTATGTGATGTTGGTTTAGGGTTCATTGTTTTGTTTTGAAGAGCTATTGGTGGAACTGGTGAATAACCACCTAGAAACACCCTAGCAACCCCATCCTTCCTCCCTCCTTCTTTGTTTTAACAGATATTTTATATTACTTTATTTTCTTATTGGTAAGAATAAATGGGGAAAAATGAGACAAGGCTTTGTTGTTTTTGCTCAGCAGTGGTTTTCGTCTCGGATCTCTGCCATACAGGCCATTTTTGCTCAGTCTCTTTCTAATGGTGTTTCATGAACTTTGACTTTCACTGAGGAAACTGAGTCCTGCAGTTCTTTAGATGTTGTTGTGGGTGTTTTGTGACTCTTTGGGTAATTTTGGTCGGCCGGTCACTCCTGGGAAGGTTCACCACTGTTCCATGTTTTCTTCATTTGTGGATAATGGCTCTCACTGTGATTCTTTGGCGTCTCAAAGCTTTAGAAATGGCTTTATAACCTTTTCCAGATTGATAGAAACTTTGTTCCTTAATTTCTTTGGATTTTGGCATGCTGTTTAGCTTTTGAAGATCTTTTGTTCTGCTTCACTTTATCCGGCAGGTCCTATTTAAGTGCTTTCTTGATTGAGAACAGGTGTGGCAGTAAATCAGACGTGTACGTGGGTGGGGGGGGGGGGCATGTAGGTTTGGATCTTGTTTTTTCTTAACAACAACAACAACAACCTTCATTTAAAAACTGCATTTTGTGTTTACTTGTTAACATTGACTACGTAATATTTAAATTAGTTTGTTGATCTGAACCATTTAAATGTGAAATGCAAAAAAAAAGAAACGAGAGTGGGGGTGAATACTTTTTCACACCACTGATGATATTTCTAGCAATATTTATTTGTTTGCTTTTTTATTCATTTACTTATGTTATTACCAATAATGCTAGATATTTGATATTTCCAGCAATATTTCTTTGTTTAATTATTTTACAATAGGTGTTGTTAAATGTTTGGGCAATATGTATTCATGTATTTGTTGATTAATCAGTATTGATAGCTTCTTTATATTTTTAATATGCGCCCTATAACAAGCGCACAGCATTGGATTGACGCGTCCGTCTGGTGTGTTTCCACAGGTGTGTGCTGACAGACATCATCATGCTCAATGTTTCTCGGTGATCCGGTCCTTCCCATGATTCCACACCAGGCCGCCCCATGCCAGCCGGTAACCACGGCGACCACTCGCCCCCGTGAGCCCCTCCTCTGACGCCCGGCGGCCGTTTGAGTGGATGAGGAACCCGGCCTCCAGTGATGTGATGCACAGGTTTGAGGTTCTTGGGATTGTGGGGGAAGGTCAGTACAAAAGCGACTGTAGAAACACACGGATAAAGATGAAACGAGAGAAATGATGCAGAAAATGCAGGACAAACATCCTCTGTAATTCCCTGTATTTTTCCATCATTTGTCACAAATGCTTGTTTCTTGAAGCTCTTAAATGGGTTTAATGTTTTGAGATCAGAGTTTGATGTGTAATGAGAACGTGCTGTAACTTCGGCCAAATAGAGGATTTATGGAGATGAAACTGCAAGAGCTGTTCATCTCATCACTGCTTTAACACGTTTCTGTTTTGAGGTTTTTATGCCAGTTTTTAGGAGGTTTTACACTGTTTTACTGTTTTTATCATCTAATAAACTCGGACCTCTATCAAACACACTGACCCCAAACGGCTGACCGGTGTTTTAAATTGTTCAGTCAAGCTCTTTATATTTAACTTGAATGCTGCATTTTTAAAGATCTTGGTCATGACTTATGAATGTGTTGGCATGTACATCTTCCGGCGACTATATTGTAGGGACGTGTGTCATGAGGTGTGTGTATTCGACCTCTCTCTCTCTCTCTCTCTCTCTCTCTCTCTCTCTCTGTACATTTTGAATGAGGGTGTGGTAAAAGTCTTGGGGGATCAGGTTATTTTTACTCCTTCATCTATCTCTCACACTCTGCCCCACTAAGACTACTGCTGTGTGTGTGTGTGTGTGTGATAGAGTGTTTGTGAGTGTGGGTTTGACTGTGAGTGTGTGTGTGTGTGTGTGTGTGGGGGTGAGTGTGTGGGTGTCAGTGTGTCTGTGGGTGAGTGTGTGTGTGTGTTTGGTTGAGAGAGTATGCATGATTGTGTGTGAGAGTAAGTGTGTGTGCTTGTGGGTGAAATCGTTTTAAAGACAGTAATGCACATTTGCATTTAAAAATATGAGACTACTCATATTAACTAATGTTACTACCACTGTATAGAGGTGAAGGACTATAATGCGTTAAGAGATCAAGTACTGTGGAGGAAACCATTTAATGCTTTGTAAGTAATTAGCAGGTAAATAAATAGCATTTAAGTAAGTAAATAGCATTTTAATTGTATACAGTGTTTAATAGGAAGCAAATGCAGTGACAGAACCGGGATAATATGCTCATACTTCCTGGTTCCAGTAAGAACTCGAGCTGCTGGAGTTTGTTTATTAAGCGTGCAGGGCAACCACCCAGTACAGCATTACAATCATCTAGCATGAACTAGCTTTTCCACAATTATCATTGGGAGCATCTTGTAATTTAGATATATTGCTCAAGATGGAAGAATGCGGTTTTATAGATGTGGCTTTCAAATGAAACTAACAGACGACAAAGATTTGACCGAGCAGCCACCGAGTGTTAGAGGCCTACAAAACGAGCTTCAGCAGGAACTGGTGCTGGTGCCGTGACCCTGGCTTGTATATATCGGAGTTTCAGCGCAGACGGTCCAGCAGATGCCCTGATCCAGATCTGGGAGGAGATCCGGACTCCCTCCTCCATCCCATCAGGAGCCAGACGTGGTTCTGAGCTGAAGTGGATTTGTCCTGTTGACATTAAGCTGTGAGGTCAGATGTGAGCTGCACGTGTCTTCAGGTGTTGATGTCTTCATGTGATGATGATCATTACTCGGGGATTTGTGTGAGTCTGTGACTCCAGATAATCCTCGTTTGACAGAAAGTGGCCGACGGCCCAAAACAGAGATGATTATAAAGATCATAATTCAACATAATCCAGATTAGCACAAATAATCTTTAAATAATCATAGTGTGAACTGATGCTCTCATGAGAGTTTGCATATCCACGTGTGAGTGTGTGCGCGCGTATGTGTGTGTACGTGCATGCGTGTTTATGTGCACATGTTTGTGTGTATATATGTGTGTGTGCGTGCACGTGTGAGTGTGTGTGTGTGTGTGTGTGTGTATCAGTGTGTCTGTATGTGAGTGTGTGCGCATATGTGTATATGCGTGCGAGTATTTGCACTTGCGTGTGTGTATGTATGAGTATGCGTGTGTTTGTGTGCGCATGTTGTGCATGTGAGTGAGGGAGTGTGTGTGTGTGTGTATATGTGTAAATGTGTGCGTCTGAATGAGAGTGTGTGTGCATATGTATATATGCGTGCCACTATGTGTACGCATGTGCGTGAGTGTGTGAGTGTGTATTTGTGTGTGTGTGTGTGTGTATATATATATGTGTGTGTGTGTGTCCTGCTGTGTGTTCAGCTGTCAGTGGATCAGTTTCTCCTCTCTCTCTCTGTTGGCCATCAGTAGTTTAATCTCCTCTCAGCTGTTCCTTCTCTCTCATATTCACTCGTTCCCATCCTGACGTCTTTGTTTATCCTCTCGCCGCTCAATGCTAATTGAAAGCCAATTGATTTGGTTGAGGCTTGGCAATATATCTCTGCCTTCAGGTGATCTCCGAACGATCGTTTCCGAGATGCACGCGCGTGCGCGTGTGTGTGTGTGTGTGTGAATGGCAGAGCCGTGAGACGAAACTTTGGATTTTCAGAGGAAGTTAATTAGTTTAGATTATAATCAGACTCGCATGAACTGAAACGCCTGTCATTCATAAATTTTTGCACATCTGCCACCCGCCGTATTCTTGTATTTAAAGTCATAGCTACCCAAAAATTACAATTCTGTCATTTATTTCTTGCCATAAACACCCGCGTCATTACAAACAGTGTTATTTCAGTATGATTGATGTACCATAAATTTAATTATTTTTTAATTTAAATTTTCTGTTTTAATTTTGGCTAGAATTTCAAATGCTTAAATATGTCTATATAGTTTATTTTTATTTTAGTTATTTTAGTACTTCAACCTACACTCAATTTTAAAATATTTCCTAGGGAACTAGATAAAATAAAATAATCTTTGTATTTAATTGATTATTTATTATATTTTATTTCAAGTAATGAAAATGTTTAGTACTATTTATTTAATTAAACATTTTTATTTTAATTCATGTAAATGTTTTAGCACAGTTGATAAATTATTAAACTATTGACTATTATAATATATACTAATAATTGAATTGGCTTTTATTTTTATATTTTCAGTTTTCCTTTAATTTCAGTTTAATTTAAAATGAAAAAACTGTGCTTTAGTCATTTGTATAATTTTTTTGTTTCTTAAAAACATTTGCAAATAATTTAAGTTTTAGCTTTATTTCCATTCATTGCGAAAGCATTTCTAATTTTAGTTTAGTGTAAGTTTTTCATATAATATTTATATTTTGCTTTAATTCAATGATCAAACATGGGTTTTAGTTTATTTTATCAACTGTTTCTGTAAAACAGAAGATATTTTGAACGCTAGATTTTTCAATCATTTTATCAACTTTTATCATTTGCAACAGTGTTTTTTTATGAACTGTCCATTTAAGTATTTTTATATAATTTTAATATGCTTGCAGAGACAAAAAAAACAATGTATTAATTTCAGCTCCTTTAACACATTTTCCCAGATTTAAATCTATTTCTGTACATTTTTGTCTTTTTTAATTCCTAAATAATTGTGTAACTTTGCATTTATATATTTTGTGTTTCTGCTGATGAAAATTGTGCTCTTTTAAGTTTATGAGGCCAGACTAATTCTCTTTGGCAGCATTTGAATGATAATTAGTTTCTCTCCTTATGTGTGTGTTCTCTTCATTCTGTTGTCTTAATGCTGAAACATCTTCCTGTTTTCGCCAACAAGCTAAAAAAGAGAAATAACTATGAAATTGCCCATTTAATTTTCCAAAATCTGATGATATTTCTGACTTAAAGGTCGCCAGTTTTAACCCGTGACGCTCATGCATGTGTAACTGTAACCACCGGAGATCTGCATGTGATGGAGGTTGATTGTGCTGACTGTGTTAAACGTTCTTCTTATTTTAAAAAGGCTGATGGAAAACGGGTCACATAGTTCCACTTTTATGGCCTCATTTTTCTCCATTCCTGCTTTAGGAAAAGCAGGTTAGATCTGATATGTCTTGAAGATTATCCTGTTTCACTTGAGCATCGAGACTCTTGTCACTCGCCGTTTCTCCTCTGCTGATTGGTGGATGCCGGTGTGAAACACACCGATCCAGCCGACCAATCAGAGCACAGTGTGCTTTCAGAAGGAGGGGCTTCATAGAGACAGGAACTAAACAGAGCGTTTCTGACAGACTGGGAAGAGACGAATATGGGGAAAATAACCAACATTCAAGCAGGAAAACCTGATCTAGTGGAAACAGACACAACAGCAGGAGTTTGAGAAAAGACATAATAGATAGACTTTAAAATGTAAACAAAAAATATACAAATAAAAACTAATTTAAAATATTAATAAATACCGTAAAAATTGTAAGTGAAAAAGATTATTGGGTTAAGAAAATTTCTTAAATCTACTTACGTTTTTGTTTACCTCAATATCTTATAATTTCTTTCATTATTTGTGAGATTTGCTAGCAATTTCTTCACTTTTATTTAAGCGTAATGGTGTTTAAATAACACTGGGAGACGCGTGTTTTTCTCAAGAGGAACGTCTGAAAAGCAGGAGATATCATCAAAAGTCTTCATTAATCTCATTGCTGTCTAATTGAGATATTATAAGAGATTTAATGACAGATTTTTCTTCAGCGCTGAAGCAAAAATCATCCCGATCCATAATAAACGTCTTTCTCTTTCCATTATTCATGACAGTGACGTGATCAAATCTTATTATCTCAGAATATGAATCCATCATCGTTAATCATATGAATCAGTCCAGCTTATTATTTCTAAAGCATTTTAAACGAAGGGAAAAGTATTTATCTGACAAAAGAAATGCATGACAGCTTTATCTTGCCTAAAAAATTCAAAGAAAAAGCTCTTAGGAAAAACAATAGTGATTAAAACGTACATAATCGCATATTAATATTTTGTTGGTTCTCTCGTTTGCATGTTAATTTCTTTGTATGACAGTCTTGACGACAAATTACATCCCATAATTTGTCACGTATCACGTTGCGTAATCATCACAAATAAAATAATTGACTACAAACACAACTACAAAACTTTCACTCAAGTTTAAGAAATGTTTCAACCAAACGTATTTTTTAATAATCACGAGCTTGAGTTGGGTGAGTAATTTTATTTTGTGATAATGATATACAGTAATACCTTGAGATACGAGCGTCCTGACATACGAGTATTCCGAAAGACGAGCAAGCCTTCAAACTATTTTTTGTTTTGATATACGAGTAAATATTTGAGACGATCAAACCTTTGAGCAATTTTTTGCTTTGAGATACGAGTAAATATTTGAGATACGAGCAAGCCTTCGAGCAATTTTTTGTTTTGATATACGAGTAAATATTTGAAATGCGAGCAACCCTTTGAGCAATTTTTGCTTTGAGATACGAGTAAATATTTGAGACGAGCAAGCCTTTGAGCAATTTTTGCTTTGAGATACGAGTAAATATTTGAGACGAGCAAGCCTTTGAGCATTTTTTGCTTTGAGATACAAGTAAATATTTGAGATACGAGCAACCCTTTGAGCAATTTTTGCTTTGAGATGCAAGTAAATATTTGAGATACGAGCAACCCTTTGAGCAATTTTTGCTTTGAGATACAAGTAAATATTTGAGACGAGCAAGCCTTTGAGCAGTTTTTGCTTTGAGATACAAGTAAATATTTGAGATACGAGCAACCCTTTGAGCAATTTCTTGCTTTGAGATACGAGTAAATATTTGAGACGAGCAACCCTTTGAGCAATTTTTGCTTTGAGATACAAGTAAATATTTGAAATGCGAGCAACCCTTTGAGCAATTTTTGCTTTGAGATACGAGTAAATATTTGAGACGAGCAAGCCTTTGAGCATTTTTTTGCTTTGAGATACAAGTAAATATTTGAGATACGAGCAAGCCTTTGAGCAATTTTTGCTTTGAGATACAAGTAAATATTTGAGATACGAGCAAGCCTTTGAGCAATTTTTGCTTTGAGATACGAGTAAATATTTGAAATGCGAGCAACCCTTTGAGCAATTTTTGCTTTGAGACACGAGTAAATATTTGAGACGAGCAAGCCTTTGAGCATTTTTTTTTGCTTTGAGATACAAGTAAATATTTGAGACGAGCAAGCCTTTGAGCAATTTTTGCTTTGAGATACAAGTAAATATTTGATACGAGCAACCCTTTGAGCAATTTTTGCTTTGAGATACAAGTAAATATTTGAGATACGAGCAACCCTTTGAGCAATTTTTGCTTTGAGATACGAGTAAATATTTGAGATACGAGCAACCCTTTGAGCATTTTTTTGCTTTGAGATACAAGTAAATATTTGAGATACGAGCAAGCCTTTGAGCATTTTTTTGCTTTGAGATACAAGTAAATATTTGAGATACGAGCAAGCCTTTGAGCAATTTTTGCTTTGAGATACAAGTAAATATTTGAGATACAAGCAAGCCTTTGAGCAATTTCTTGCTTTGAGATACAAGTAAATATTTGAGATACGAGCAACCCTTTGAGCAATTTCTTGCTTTGAGATACAAGTAAAGATTTGAGATACGAGCAACCCTTTGAGCAAATTTTGCTTTGAGATACGAGTAAATATTTGAGATACGAGCAACCCTTTGAGCAATTTTTTGCTTTGAGATACAAGTAAAGATTTGAGATACGAGCAAGCCTTTGAGGAATTTTTGCTTTGAGATGCGAGTAAATCTTTGAGATACGGGCAGCTTACAGACGCCTATGCTAGGTGGTCAAGCACTCGCAGCAGCTCAAGCTCCTCATTTATGGGTAATTGCATATGATCTCCACTAGAGGCAGCTTGGTTTTACAGCGGGGGTTACCGGGGGCAACGAGTGATTCACCAGTATTCATTACATGTATGGAGGAGGAGGAGGGATTACGTAGATAACGCAAACGAAATACAGAAGGCTTGTGTGAGATGCGTACGGATTTACTATGGCGACAAATCCATCCCAAAAATAAACAAGCGCAAAACTGATGTTTGCAAGCGCATAAATTACATCCGAGAGCGTATAACAGATCTACACGCGAACAATGGGAGCCCGCAAGCTCATTTTAATCCCTCGCTCGGTCTTCTCTTGACTGCTGTTTTTGCTTGCGCGAACACTTATTTTGGTCGACAAACACGTGAAGTGAACGAGGGAGGCGGCATGGGCTCCGAGTGCTGAACACCTGTAAGCTGCTCGTATCTCAAAGCAAACATTTGCTGGAAGGCTTGCTCGTATGTCAGGACGCTCGTATCTCAAGGTATTACTATAATGTGCTGTTTTGGAGCCAAAAAACAAATGCATCTGGATCCAGATGTAAAGTGTCATCTCACTTTTTGCCTCGCAATAAAGATCTTCAGGAACTAACGACTCTTAGTCTTTTTCTCTGATTGACCCAACGAGAAAACTTAGACTCTACAGATTTTCCACAACATAGTGAGCTCAATACTGAACACACACACACTCTGATTGTGACAGCTCTTCACACGGAGCAGGTTGTGATAAGCGTGATTGGGACGAGCTCAGATCCTGCGGGAC
>JAWRVZ010000361.1:0-92500 GCA_037043235.1 Rhodeus uyekii | reverse complement strand
TCTATGAAGCCCCTCCTTCTGAAAGCACACTGTGCTCTGATTGGTCGGCTGGATCGGTGTGTTGTGATTGGTCGAGAGCTTCCAGTGTGTTTGGGAAATGTCCCGCCCCTTCCCATAACCACCAGTTTCAACACACGACTCACTCACTCAAGCCCCGCCCCTTTATTCTGCCCCTTTAAGTTTTCTATTTTTACAATGAATATTATAATATTTATTTTGTTTAAAAAACTTTGCAGACCTTTTTCATGCTCAAACAGCAACATTATGAATCCTTACAAACATGCACATAATTCTGCTAAAGCTCTTTTATTATGTTAAACAGGTATTTTACAGGTTTATTAAAATAGTAATATTTCTTATCAGGGTTAATATTTGTATTTTATTATTAATAAAATAAACAGTATTATTATTAAATTCTCACATAATACACAATAGTAACATTACTTATTTTAATATTTTTATTATTATTATTAATAAATACTCCTTTTTTTACATTGAATAATAAAATAGTAATATTTTTTTATTTTGGTTAATATTTGTATTTATTATTATTATTAAATACTCATTATGTCATTTCTGTGATTATTACAAGGGTAATATATTTCTTATGTTTTTTATTATAGTCGCATGAAGTATGACGGCGTGTGATGAATAAATCTGCGGATGAATCCTCTGTGCTTTAAACGCTTCACAGTTTTACCTTAATGTTTGTTTTGTGCTCTAAGCTGCTAAATATGCACTTTTTAGGGGCAAAAAGTGTATAAAGTTGTGTGTTTGTTTTAAAGCGGTTTAAACATTGATCTGCTTCAGTGTTTGCTCTGCAGAGGAATGCGGTGACCTCTGACCTCCACGGCTGCGGTCATTGGTCAGCTGGGGAGATTCAAGGACTGTTGTTCAGCGATCAGGAGAATTCATGAGAGATGTGTGTGTGTGTGTGTGTGTCAGCGCTGCACTGATCTTAGTTGAGTGAGAAGATCAGAAACTGTTACTGTTATAATACTAGTATTATTATACTTTTATTATTAAATTATCAGTTTACAGTGAATATTAAAATGTTTCTTATTTTGTTTAATATTTGTTATTATTATTATTATTAAATGCAAATTTTTAGTTTAGTATTTCATTATATTTCATTTAATATTTTCATTTATTATTATTATTATTATTATTATTATATATTTATTTCACAGTGAATATTAAAATGATTCTTACTTTGTTTAATATTTGTAGTTATTATTAAATGGTAATTTTTTGTTCACAATATTGCAATTATAAAATTTGATTTAAAATTTTAATTTATTATTATTACATTTATTTATTTTACAGTGAATATTAAAATGATAAATATATTGTTTAAATATTATTATTATTAAATGCTATTTTTGTCTACAGTAACTATTACTATAATAACATATTTTATTTATTTTGATTTATTATTATATATGTATTTTACAGTGAATATTAAAATATATATTTTTTTATATTTATTTTTTATTATTAAATGCAAATTTTTAGTTTGCAGTAACTATTACAATAATAACATATTTAATTTATTATTATTAAAGTTAGTAACATTGATATATAATCCCAATAAACACACAGCAAACCTGGAGGGTTTGTTTTGT
Source organism: Rhodeus uyekii (assembly GCA_037043235.1). NCBI lineage: Eukaryota > Metazoa > Chordata > Actinopteri > Cypriniformes > Acheilognathidae > Rhodeus > Rhodeus uyekii. The sequence goes on along the minus strand of JAWRVZ010000361.1, from coordinate 90,875 downwards.
TTTAAATTGCAATCATGATTTTTCTTAAGTCTTAATAAATATATATATATATATATATATATATATATATATGTATTATTTTTCTTTCACTATCTATTCAAAATCATTAAAGTTATACTTTGAGAAATGTACGTTTAAAATATTAAATACTCTAAATGTCATATTTGGCATCATGATTGTTTTTTCCATGCATATATTTGCCTAATGTGTTCTTTTGCATCTCTTTAACAATCCAGAGCTGTCCTTTCTAATGAAAACTGAAACTTCCTCTGCTCTGAAATGCATGTTTAGTTAAACTACAATGTTCTCAGACTCGGAGTGACACCGATTCCACACACACAAGTGTTTATTAGAGATCCAGAGCATAAAATGGGTCAAAACTGTGGGCCGAGATATACACCGAGAGAAAGACAGGGAGAGAGAGAGAGAGAGAGAGAGAGAGGGAGAGAGCGCGTCACCTGTTGTGATAAACGCAGGGTTGCAGTGCGGCGCGTCACGCTGTCAGAGAGATTAAAACAGCGCGGGCGTCTCGCTGATGTCTCGCCTCCTCCTCTCATTGTTCCGACTGCTTTCCTTTCATCCCTTCGGCTCAGCCAATCAGGAGACGGAGTGTGTGAGAGAGATATGAATATGCATCATATTTAAATGAGCCTGCGGCGACGTGTGTGTGTGTGTGTGTGTGTGTGTGTAACAGGGACACATGCAGCTTTAATGTGCGGCGCTTCAGGCTGATCTGAGATCTGTCTCACCTCTCACACTCTTATCGGCTTCACACACACACACACACACACACACACACACACACACACACACACACACACACACACACACACACACACGTCAAGAACGACTCATTAGCTTGTTTAGTTGTGCATTTATTCTGTGTTTTGTGGTTTCATTTTTATTATTTTTTATGGTTGTAGTTTATGAAAAATTTTCTCACTAATATATTATTAGTTTTTATTTATTTCTGCATTTATCAGACGCTTTTATCATCGCATTCAAGAAACACATTGACATTCCAATCAGTTCTTGCTTTGCCTGGGAATCAAACCCATGACCTTGATGTTGCAAGCGCTGCTCTCTACTTTTAGACACACAGGAAAGCCAAGCTGTTTATTTATGATTGTTAATTATCAATTGAGAGTGTGTGTGTGTGTGTGTGTGTGTGTGAGAGAGAGAGTGTGTGTGTGTGTGTGTGAGAGAGAGGGTGTGTGAGAGAGAGTGAGTGTGTGTGAGAGAGAGAGTGTGTGGGTGTGTCTGTCTGTCTGAGAGAGAGCGTGTGTGTGTAAATGTGTGAGAAGGAGTGTGTGTGAGAGATTTTTTTGTGTGTGTGAGAGGGAGTGTGTGTGTGTGTGTGAGAGAGAGAGAGAGAGAGAGTGTGTGTGTGTGAGAGAGAGGGTGTGTGAGAGAGAGTGAGTGTGTGTGTGTGAGAGAGAGAGAGTGAGTTTGTGTGTGTGAGAGAGACAGTGTGTGATTGTGTGTTTGTCTGTCTGAGAGAGAGCATGCGAGTGTGAGTTTGTGTGTGAGTGAGTGTTAGAGTGTGTTTTGTTTGTGTGTGAGAGAGAGAGTGTGTCTGTGTGTGTCTGAGAGAGAGAGTGTGTGTGTAAATGTGAGAAAGAGTGTGTGTGTTTGTGAGAGAGTGTGTGTTTGTGAGAGAGAGAGAGAGAGAGTGTGTGTGTGTGTGTTTGTGAGAGAGTGTGTGTTTGTGAGAGAGAGAGAGAGAGAGTGTGTGTGTGTGTGTGTGTGTGAGAGTGTGTGTTTGTGAGAGAGAGTGTGTGTGTGTGTGTGTGTGTGTGTACACAGTATATGTATAGATTGAGTTGTGATTTATTGTCGTCACCAGCGTTTGCTGCACCTGTGATCAGGTTTTGTTTCTCATACTGCACACAAACACACATTCATGAACACACACCTGAACACACACACCTGTGCGTCTGCATGTTCTTCAGCTGCTCCGTACGAGTTTGAGCGAATCTAGAGCACTGAAGGATTCTGGGAGGAGACCGAGACACTGGGAGTGTAAAATAGGCCAGAGAGAGAGAGTGTGTGTGTGTGTGTGTCCTTTAGTTGTCCTCAACACGCACACACACACACACACACACACACACACGGCCCAAAATGCCAGCAAGCGCAATGTGAGTATAAATGTGCTGGAGTTCATCTCCATATGGTTTGTAACCGTCTGCTAATTATTTATCAGCAATATGTGGCTTTAATTGAGCCGGAAGAACAACAATGACTGGCAGTGATCTTACAGTAGAGAGCAGCGCTTGCAACATCAAGGTCATGGGTTTGATTCCCAGGGAAAGCAAAATCTGATTAGAATGTCAATGTGTTTCTTGAATGCAATGATAAAAGCGTCTGATGAATGTAATTATAGGCCACTAGCATTCAGACGTTTGTCTTTGATCAAAATACAGTGAATAGGTTTCGTCTGTTTTCCATGTGAATATAATCAAGCGAACGCGTCGCACACATTGAGCTCATGCCGTCGGAGGCAGTCGATAGGAAGGTTGTGACATCAGGGACACAGATGGAGGACAGTCTGAACTTTAACCTCAGCACTTCTGGAGTCTCCATCTGAATCTCTCTAGCGCCACCAACTGTCCAAAGTTGCAGTCGCATTTATGCTAATCGCGTTTATACTAATAACTTTTTAACCGTAAGGGTTAGAAACGAGCATAAAATCATCTGATTCCTTGGCTCAAATGACAATTAATTTTCACCCATTTTTGATAATCTCCAGAGCATGCCGACAAAAAGTTGATTTATCAAACCGTTCTCGATTAAAAAGCGATGTCGACGAAGAACGCGCCTAAATAAACGTGAGGCTGTATCTCCTCAACGCTTGAGCGTATTCTGAACAAACTTGGTGTTTGTTATAACAACCCTGACCTGAGGCTGCTTGCACAGTTTCGGCACAGCGCCACCTAGTGGTCTGGAGACATTTTTTTTATTTTTTATTTTTATTCTTTTGTCAAATGTAATGACAAACTGGTCTTAATGGATTCCTTGGTTCGGGCCGAGAACACAGATACCATTTTTGCAGAAGTCGGCTGAACATCTTGTCCGCTGTTTTAATTTTTTCTTTAAAAACCTACTTTTCCGATGAAAAATCAGATTTTCATCAGAATTGAATCGTTTCGTCTTCATACCATGCCAGATAAAAGTTCAGCAAAGCCGAGGCACGTTGACACCAAACTTTGCGTGTCGGTCGCCTCACTCTGGCGCCACCTATTGTTCAAAAGTGAAAAATCATTCAATTGTATTACCAGTGACTGTATTTATGATTTTCAGCAGTTTTGCCTAAAATCAACGTCTCAATGTCTTTAATTGCTCATTGTTGCACTTCGTCTGATGCTTCCAGTCATGATAGCCTGACTTTTTTTTGTGCTCAGACCCTTGCAGCTGTAATTTATTCCTGTGATCAAAGCTGAATTTATTAGATGATAAATACAGTAAAACAGTGTAATATTATATCAGTGTAAAACAGCTGTTTTCTATGTGAATATATAGTAAAGTGTCATTTATTCCTGTGATTAAAGCTGAATTTATTAGATGATAAATACAGTAAAACAGTGTAATATTATATCAGTGTAAAACAGCTGTTTTCTATGTGAATATATAGTAAAGTGTCATTTATTCCTGTGATTAAAGCTGAATTTATTAGATGATAAATACAGTAAAACAGTGTAATATTATATCAGTGTAAAACAGCTGTTTTCTATGTGAATATATAGTAAAGTGTCATTTATTCCTGTGATTAAAGCTGAATTTATTAGATGATAAATACAGTAAAACAGTGTAATATTATATCAGTGTAAAACAGCTGTTTTCTATGTGAATATATAGTAAAGAGTCATTTATTCCTGTGATTAAAGCTGAATTTATTAGATGATAAATACAGTAAAACAGTGTAATATTATATCAGTGTAAAACAGCTGTTTTCTATGTGAATATATAGTAAAGTGTCATTTATTCCTGTGATTAAAGCTGAATTTATTAGATGATAAATACAGTAAAACAGTGTAATATTATATCAGTGTAAAACAGCTGTTTTTTATGTGAATATAAAGTAAAATAAAGCCGATATGATGATTTGACGCTGAAGTAATGGTTTGTTTCACATATATGGTGAAAGAAAAAAGCCTTAAAAAAATAAAAAATAATGCATGATACAGTGTTTATGACTGGGAAATGTTCTCATTCAGAATTGCTGAACATGTCCAGTGAAACATGCAGAAGTTGTTTCATTCATGCGCTGCTCGCTCTCTTTTGCAGGAGACGAATGAAATCGTGGCCATTAAGAAGTTCAAGGACAGTGAAGGTGAGTCTCCGGCTTTAAATAGCTGGTTATGCAGGATCTGCATCCAGAACATCATCGATCTTGAGCTTCTGCAAGTCCTTCATCTGCCCTGATTCACTCGTCACAGAAAACATCACGCCTGTGACATCAGCATGAGCACAACTCATGAATATTAATGAGGTTACATGCTAATCTCAATCTCTACACGTGTTGACATGAAGATCACATTTAAATAGCTTGTGTTTGATAAACATTCTAATATTAATAACACAAAATAATACATTTTAAGTTAGAAATGAATGTGCATAGAATGTTTTATAAATGCATGAATATTTTAATGTACTGTTTCGTTTTTTGCTGTATTACTTTTTTTTAATATAGGGAATTATAGGAATATAAGAATGTAATCCTTAGTTTCAAGTTATTTAATACTTTAATGTAACTAATATTAATAATAATTAATTAATTATTAAATTAATAATTAATAATTAATTATTATTTAATTGCTTTTTATTGATAATGATTGTATCTCTCTTTAATGGCTATTTGTTTTAGTTTTTAAACAATAAAACTTAAATATTAGATGAGAAACACAGATTAAGAGAATATTAGAAATGTTGCCTAATTGAAATAGTTTTAAGTTGAAGCACTAAAAATCAAAAACTAAAACGATATTTATTTTATAAATAAATAAATAATAATACAAATTATAAAAAATTTTATATTTTTTTTCTGTTTATTTTTGAATATTACTCTTTAGGCTTTTATGTAAGTTAAAATAAAATGAACAAGAAGCTTAAAATATAAAAATAAAAGCCAATTCAAATGTTAATAAAAAAATAGAATTGTATATAAATAATAATAGTTACTTTGAAAAGTAATGTTACATCTGATAACAAGTAACAAAATATTGTTCTGTTTTTGTGGAAAGTAACGCTTGCGTTCCAGGTTGTGTGTGAGTGTGAAGGAGCCGAACGCTGACGTGTGTGTGTGTGTGTGTGTGTGTGTGTGTGCGCGCTGCTCTGGCTGTGCTGCAGAGAATGAGGAGGTGAAGGAAACCACGATGCGGGAGCTGAAGATGCTCCGGACGCTGAAGCAGGAGAACATCGTGGAGCTGAAGGAGGCGTTCCGGCGCAGAGGGAAACTCTACCTGGTGTTTGAGTACGTGGAGAAGGTGAGGCGCAGATGTTCCTCTTTCACACACGCTTTCATCCAAACACACTCAGTTTGAGGAAAACCATTGAAGAAGTGAAAGTTCACAAGAGTGTCACGATACAGAGATTCAAGCATTACACACACAAGTAGCACAAGCCTGGAGAATAGAGTGAGGTTTTTATGTGTGTGTGTGTGTGTTGCAGAACATGCTGGAGCTGCTGGAGGACATGCCGAACGGCGCCGCACCCGACAAGGTCCGGACGTACATCTACCAGCTGATCAAAGCCATTCACTGGTGCCACAAGAACGACATCGTCCACAGAGGTGCTGCCGTCACACATCACATCTTTCCTCTAATCGTCACTTAAACACCAGGATATAAAGTCTTTACTTATATACTTTATATGCTTTCATATTCAATAAATAATGAGTAAATGCAGAGTTTATGCCCTGTAATTCTGACTTTATATCATGCAATTCTGAGAATAAAGTCAGAATTGTAAGAAAAAAGTCACATTACCTTTTTTATTTTATTTATTATTTAGTAGCGTAAACGAGCTTCCAGAGCTGCGAGACCATCTGTAATAAAAACAGTTATATTTTCATTACATAGAAGGAATTATATTGTAATTATATTATTTTATTTTAATCATCCAGAAAGGTGAACACTTGTAATAAAATTAATTATATATATTATAATATTATTATATTTTTAATTATATTTAAATATTTATATTTAGAAAAAATCAATTATGTTTTAATTGTATTATTTAATTGTTATCCTCATCCATAGAGGTGTGAGGATGCCTCTAATACGATTAATTGTTTTATAATAAAAAAACTAATTAATTCATTATTTTAATTAAATAATGAAAAATAAATTACATTTTAATTGTTGTTTAATTTTAAACAGCATCCATAGAGGTATGATAACTTTAAAAAATATATATTAATTACAAATTCAAATTCATTTTATTTAATAAAATAAAAACAAATAAATAATGTATTTTAATAATTAAAAAAATATGATATTTGAATTATTTAATTTAATTGTAGTAATTGTTCACAAAAGTGCAGGAACTCCTGTAACAAAATTATATTTTATATTATATTTTATTTATTACAATACAATTTAATTAAATTAAATATATTTTTAACAAAATTAAAGATAAAATCAATTCTGTTTTAATTATATTATTTAATTGTTATCCTCATCCATAGAGGTGTGAGAATGCCTCTAATACAATACATATATTTTATTTTATAATAAAAAAACGAATGAATCAATTATATTGTAATTAAATAATAAAGAATAAAATTGTAATTGTAATAAAATTATTTAATTGTAATTATTGTTCACAAAAGTACCATTTGCAATGAACTATTTTACATGCATGATAGATAGATTTGTCTGTCTTTCTTTCCAGATATCAAGCCGGAGAATTTGCTCATCAGCTCCGACGACGTGCTCAAGCTGTGCGACTTCGGTGAGTTTCTGCTGAAACGGTCATGTGATCGTGAAGCTCCAATCACTGAGCTGCTGTCTGACGTGCAGTACAGGCCACACCCACACTCTATGCTAATGATGTGGGAGGAGTTCATTCTCATTTGCATTCTGTCCGTATCAGACGTGTGTGAGAGAGTGTGTGTGTGTGTGTGTGTGTGTTTGACTCGGTAAGACAACAGCAGGTCGTCTGTCTCTCACCCCAGACTCGCTGTGAGACGCTCAGTCTGTCTGTGCTCCATTCTACATGTTCATATTGTTTTATTGGGAAATGTACCCAAACACACGCCTCTAAATCATCATGACAGAAAAATCAGCAATAAACCCCTTTTATGTCAGTTATTTCTCATGTCTGCAAAAGTTTCAATAGAAGAGAATTCAATATGACATTTCTGTGATCGGAGCTGCTATCCCTGTTAGATGGAAAACAATCGAAGGAAATGCAAACTGATATGAAAAATATAATAATGTTAAATAGTAATATTTTAAAAATATAACATAAACTGTATGGAAGTAGGGGTGTCAAAGTCAATTTGCACCGGGGGCCAAAATCCAAAACACACTTTGTCGCGGGCAGATTGTTGACGGGGGAGGGGGGGGGGGGGAGCACGGTACTAGATTGTTGAAGGGGGGGAGGGTGCGCCCGGTACTAGATTGCTGGTGCGCCCGGTACTAGATTGTTGAGGGGGGGGGAGCGCGGTACTAGATTGTTGAAGGGGGGGAGGGTGTACCCGGTAGCCATAAGCCAATTCCTGGTTAATACAGGAAGTGTTCGGCGAGTCAGCTGGAGCGCGGGCCATCTCGCGGGCCGTGAGTTTGACACATAGGCCCTAAAGGGACATGGGAGGAAAAAATATATTTCAATGCCTTTTTGAGCACAGTTGAGAAATCTGAACCACTGGGAATACTGGGAGCTTTTTCTGGAGAAACATCTGAAAAGCTGAATGTGGATATGCTAATCAGGTAGATTTCATCCAATCAGACGCTCTGAGTAGGGATGGGTATATCGATATTGATACGATATATCGATACTCACAAGCTACTTACTTGGTATCTATCTCCACAAAAATATCGATATTAAAATTAAATTAATAATTTCTGCATCAATTTCTGCAAAAAGTGTTTTCGGTACCTCTGTTTAATGTTTGTGCTAAAAAAATCCCCCTCTGACATTTAGCTCACGCGTGCCACGTGATGACTGCGAGAAACGCGAGCAACGTGCCCCGCCCACACGTACACGTCACTTTCACGGCACGCGTCGCGCATATTGTCCGCGCGCATAAACAGAATGGCACCATGGCAGAAAGAAAGCGTAGCGTGGTGTGGTGCTACTTTTCAACGGCAGAAAAAAGTATTGCGAGATGCAATATTTGTGACATGTTATGATGTATTTTATTTAATCAATATTTTTTGTAAAATACTGTATTATTTTAAGCATTTTTATTGTCAAATTTACTTTTGTAATAAATTTATTTATGGCCAAAATGTCTTATGTGTCATGTTTGGATGTAATTTGCCTTTAAGTGTATATATATATATCTTTACTTTTTTTTTTTTTAAATCACATACACATTTAAGAAATAAGCGGTATCGATATCGGTAAAATTATACCCAAAAATATCGGAATCGTATCAAATTTAAAAAGTCAGGTATCGCCCATCCCTAGCTCTGAGGTTGCCGTGGTTTCTCCGCAGGTTTTGCGCGGGATCTCTCTGAAGGTACCGATGCGAATTACACTGAGTATGTGGCGACCCGATGGTACCGCTCTCCAGAACTGCTGCTGGGGTGAGTGTGTGTGTGTGTGTGTGTGTGTGTGTGTGTGTGTGTGTGTTCGGGCGGAGGAGTGTGTGTGTGTGTGTGTGTGTGTGTGTGTGTGTGTGTTCGGGCGGAGGAGTGTGTGTGTGTGCGTGCGGGCGAAGGAGTGTGTGTGTGTGTGCGGGCGGAGGAGTGTGTGTGTGTGTGTGTGTGTGTGTGAGAGAGAGAGATCGTGTGTGTGTGTGTGTGTGTGCGGGCGGAGGAGTGTGTGTGTGTGTGCGTGTGTGTCCGGGCGGAGGAGTGTGTGTGTGTGTGTGTGTGTGTGTGTGTGTGAGAGAGAGAGATCGTGTGTGTGTGTGTGTGTGTGTGTGTGTGTGTGCGGGCGGAGGAGTGTGTGTGTGTGTGTGTGTGTGTGTCCGGGCGGAGGAGTGTGTGTGTGTGTGTGTGTGTGTGTGTTCGGGCGGAGGAGTGTGTGTGTGTGCGTGCGGGCGAAGGAGTGTGTGTGTGTGTGTGTGTGTGTGTGCGGGCGGAGGAGTGTGTGTGTGTGTGTGTCTGGGCGGAGGAGTGTGCTTCTGAAATATCTGATATTATATATGTAATTCTGTGTGTGTGTGTGTGTGTCAGGGCGCCGTACGGGAAGGCCGTGGACATGTGGTCAGTGGGGTGTATCCTGGGTGAGCTGAGCGACGGTCAGCCGTTGTTTCCGGGCGAGAGTGAGATCGACCAGCTCTTCACCATCCAGAAGGTTCTGGGACCGCTGCCGCCCGAACAGATGAAGCTCTTCTACAGCAACCCGCGCTTCCACGGGCTACGGGTCAGTCACTGCCTCTTTACACGCGTGTGCGTGATTCAGCAGAACACGCTATTCTCATGAGCAAACCCGTGTGTAGTTTCCCTCAGTGAGCCATCCGCAGACGCTGGAGAGACGCTACCTCGGGATCATCAGCCCCGTCCTGCTGGACCTGATGAAGGTGAGAGGTCATCCAGTTCAAGGTCATCCAGTTCAAGGTCATTCTCAGATGGCCTTGAACTGGAAAGAAAGACATTTGGAAGTAATTGTGTTCATTAGGTAAAGTATAAAAACTCAATGTAAAGCATAAACATGAAGAAAGATTTAACAAATTGTAAAATATATTGTATTTAAATTATGTAATTGATATACTTTAATAAAACATCAGAATAATATGCAAATATACAATATAGTTAAAATAAGTACATGCCAAAATATAAAATGACATGCAATATAGTTAATAAGTAAAAAATAAATTTGTAATAAAGTATGTGTGTGTGTGTGTGTGCGTGTATGTGTATGTGTGAATATATATATATATATATATAAAATAAAACTAACATGCAAATATAAAATGTTTTAAAGTAAAAATTAAATTGTGTATATATATATATATATATATATATATATATATATATATGTATATGTATGTATGTGTATATATAAAAATGTATGTGTGTGAGTGAGTCAATGAGAGTGTGTTTGTGTGTGTGTGTAATCACTACTCAATCTAGTAATATGAAAGAGAGAAATTAGTCACAGTTTTCCGCCTCTAACCTTCACGTTTCAGCCCTGTATGAAATATTAAATAATCAAACTAATGACTGTTGTTGTGTTTGTCATACACAACTCTAAATGAATGTGACCTTCCCTTCTGGTGTGCTCAGTTCACCTGTGATGTGGTTTGTGATTACTGTGTGTGTGTGCGCGTGCGTGTGTGTGTGTGACTAATGCACTCATTTACCGGGGTTTCCATTCGCTCGCACTTCATTTGTGTTTACCTGATGATTGAATCAGTCGAAACTGCCAACAAACAACACTTAACTTTTCTTTCTAGCAGCTTTAGAGTCACACAGACAGTCAACATGTGGCGTGTGTGTTAGCGGTTAACACAGCTGGTCTGTGACTCACAGTCGCCCCGTCGCTTCATTAGGTGAAAGTGACATCATCACTGCGATAATTGTGCGCTAATTATATTTTCGGCAGAGCGATTTCCTTGTTTTTGTAGATGAATCCTGCTGCTAATAATCCTGATATTGTTGTCATTAAACTATTCTCTGGAAAACTGCGACACGCTGCTTGTTCTGTCATGTCGCTTTATTAAAGGATGAATCACGCCTAAAATAAAGAAGTAATTATGCTAACGGTGTGACCAGCGCGTTGAAGCTCGTTTCTTCTGGAGGACGGAGAGTAACAGATGTTTGTTGGGCGAATCTCATGAAAACTGTCGGGTTGATTTCACCAACAACAAAAAAAATATATTTATTTTTTTATATATGTATATATTTTTATTTATATATAATTTTAACTTTTTAAATTTAAAAATATATATTTTTTAATTTTATATATATATATATATATTTTTTTTTTTTGTATGTATGTTTATGTATATTTATTTATATGTATGTATGTGTATGTATTTATAAATAAATAAATATATATATATATATATATATATATATATAGTACAAATCATTAAAATATACTTTTTATTGAGAATTTATTATTTAATATATATATATTTTTTAAATTCGGTAATAAATTCTCAATAAAAAGTATATTTTTTAATTATTTGTACTATTTTAAGTATTTATATAACATGTAACAGTGATTGTACTACCCTTAAATTTGTTCATTTATAATACAATTTAAGTGTATTTATATTATATTTTCATAATAATTATAAAATGTATTAATTCATTCTATTCTACAATGTTGTAGAAATAAAGAAAATTGAATAGTAAAATATTGCAAGTAAAAATTTCCAATGCATTTTATTAATGAGAATAACTATATGCTCAGTTCTCATGAAAATAATGTAAAATTGAACAGAATGAATGATTATTGTTTTTGAGAGGAAAGTCTGGCAGGATTTCCACGGCTCTGCGGTTTGTGTTTCAGAATCTGCTGCTGTTGAACCCGAACGAGCGTTTCCTGACGGAACAGAGTCTGAACCATCACGCCTTCCAGACGCAGCGGCTGACGGAGCGGCCCGGCCCGCTCACTCCCACACCGGTCCGCTCCTCCAAGAGGAAACCGCTGCTGGACAACAGCGCCCCCAGCAGGTCAGGAGGAGCCATTACAGCACACCCCAGCGTGTGTGTGTGTGTGTGTGTGTTTGTGTGTTCAGCACAACAGGAGTCATTCAGTCACTGGGCTGTGCTCAGAATTAAAATTGTAATGTAATATTTTCATCAGGATTGTTGTATATTGTAGTTGTGTGTGATTCTACTTCAGCGAGTTTCCTTCACTTTCATCTTGAAAATAGCCTTTTTAAACCGTTTTTGTGTCGTTTTTGGCAGCGAGATCAAATAATGAGTCCTGCTTCGTTTAGATTCGTCACACAGCAAATCAAGGTCACATCAAATTAAATGCATTGCGTTATGAAATACAGAATATTACAGAGAGCTGGTCATAATCTGCTGAATTTGGATGCATTTAGTAGGTCATCAGGAATTACATGCAGGGCTTGATATTAACATTTGAGTTTTAAATATAATATAGACTATTTTTTTTATTTGTTTATTATTACTATCTGAAATAATAAACTATGGGCAATGTAGTGTTATCAAAAATATACATTTAATATATTGTTTATACATATCAAGAAACATCTGAAACGCGTCCAATACTTATTTTCTGCAGAATAGATAAACAATACCAGCTGCGCTTTCTCTCTCTTACTCCCTCCTTCTCTCTCTTTCTCTCTCTCTCATCCTCTCTCTTTCTCTCTCTCTCCTTCTCTCTCATCCTCTCTCTCTCATCCTCTCTCTTTCTCTCTCTCTCCTTCTCTTTCTCATCCTCTCTCTCTCTCCTTCTCTCCCTTTCTCTCTCTCTCTCCTTCTCTCTCTCATCCTCTCTCTCTCTCCTTCTCTCTCATCCTCTCTCTTTCTCTCTCATCCTCTCTCTTTCTCTCTCTCCTTCTCTTTCTCATCCTCTCTCTCTCCCTCTCTCTCTCATCCTCCCTCTCTCTCTCTCTCCTTCTCTCTCATCCTCTCTCTTTCTCTCTCTCTCCTTCTCTTTCTCATCCTCTCTCTCTCCCTCTCTCTCATCCTCTCTCTCTCTCCTTCTCTCTCTTTCTCTCTCTCTCCTTCTCTCTCTCTCTCTCTCTCTTTCTCTCCCTCTTTCTCCCTCCCTGACAGCGAGTGACACACAAACCCTCCTCCCCTCCTATCACTCCATTAATTTGCTCCAGATGAATACTTTTGCCGTTACACCCAAAGTGCGCGCGCGGGCACACACACACACACACACACACACACACAGTGACAAATTGTTGACATAATTGTCTCTTACACATCAGCCCCTAATTGTCCAAAGTGCCAAAAAATGTCTTGAATGAAGCAGGCAGGTAAAGATCACCCGTATCTCTTCATCAATGTCATCTTTTCATTTCCAATGGGCCAAAATAATCAATGCTTACATTTGTGAATCTGTCTTTGACATGATTACGGGCGCTATGACCTTCATGAATTGATCTTAAGATCAGATGTGAAGCATGATGGTGCTTGGATGCCAAAACCAGCGCATTTCCCAGTTTCACCTCGCTGGACGGGTTTGATTCCCTCGGGAAACATGAATGTTTGGCTGTAGCGCGTGATCACTTTCTCAACTCTTCAATGTTACTTACAGTCAGAGTAACGCATTACATTGAAGCTTTGAAGCTTTCCGTTTCCTTTTCAAGTTCAGAATTCACTTGGTACATTGTGTCTTTGACTGTCTCGGCTCTTTCCTTTAGTTCCATCCGTGCCTTCAGAATGCTTTTAAAGCTGAGGAACCGTTCAATGGCTCTTCTCGAGCGGTGCCGGTCTGAGTGCTGTGAACCGAACAAAGTATACTCATTATTATCTGCACTGACGAGACTTCCTTAACTTCCAGATCATTGCCTGATATCTTAAGAGTGTGACTTGGCATTTTTGACCGTTTTGATTCTGGCTTTGTCAGAAAAAGTCATGAATTTGCTTTAAGTAAGAGCTCAAATACCTTTGACAGCTCTCGAAATGAAGTACAGTAATACCTTGACATATAATGGAAAAACATGTTTTTAATTGATATAGAGACACACGCATAAAAATTTTATAGTTTATAAGGATTCCAGTGATATAAAATAAAATGTGGTTTTAATTATGAGTTCTTTCCTTCGAGACAGACGATACAGTAGCGCCTAATGACAGCATGTGCGGAGGAGGAGGGATAACGTATATAACGCAAACACAATACAGAAGTGTAGTGTTTCTTCCCGTGTTGTGTATTGATAGACTCAGAAGCTGATATTTATTATTATTGAACACTCATAACTCGTGCTGCTCCCAGCTTAATACTGGTGAATCACTCGTTGCCCCCGGTAACCCCCGCTGTAAAACCAAGCTGCCTCTAGTGGAGATCATATGCAATTACCCATAAATGAGGCGCTTGAGCTGCTGCGAGTGCTGAACACCTCTAGCGTCTGGAAGCTGCTCGTATCTCAAATATTTACTCCTATCTCAAAGCAAAAATGCTCGAAGGCTTGCTCGTATCTCAGAATACTCGTATGTCAGGACGCTTGTTTCTCAAGGTATTACTGTACTGTCTGTCCAAAATACAGACTCCTGAAGAATCACGTCCAGTTGAGACTTCAGCCTATTTTACCCGAGCAGCCCTTGCTTTAAGCGTAATAAATGCACAATGTTGGTTACGTCTGTCGGTCTCCATGAGCAAGTTTGATACTGTGCCATAAACCCAACTCACTCATATATGCAAAATGAAGCAAATTCACCAAAGTTAAGATTAACCAACCACAGGTTCCTACAATGTCTGAGATTTTCTGCGCTACTCATTCCTGTCTTGTTCTACAAAGCTCTTGCGATATTTGTTTTGGACGAAGAGTGAGAATACATGGACAGAACCTAAAGTTTGGCTTGTTTGGAGCTCTAAATTTTCCTCTTTGCTTCGAGCTCAGCTTCATTCCTCTCAAGCTCTTGTTTCTGCTTCAAAGCATTATCTTGCGTCAACAGCTCTGCCCTTTCAGCTTCAATTTTCAGCCTAGAAGAAGCTGTAGATGAAACACCTGAGGCCAGTTGACTACCAGATTGTTTTGGAAAAAGAGGCAGTTGTGAAGAAGAAATAACCGTTGAGTACATTCAACTTCTGCATCACATTGCTCTGCCTCTTTGGACTGGAGTTTTTGTCTTTCAATCCAGTCTTTGACCTTGTCTACAAAGACCTTAACTGCTTGAGACTTAGGATCAAACCATTGTAACTGATCTAAATATGCCATAAGCTCTCTGGTTAAATTAATGTCTTGGAATAAAACATAGAAACTCAGCAGTGCATTCATACAGTGTCGACTCTTTCAGAGGTCATGTTCAATCCCATAGCTTCCATAGTAATAAATGTTTCTGTTTAAAGTGCACAAAAGCTGTGTGGAGCGTCAAACATATGCATCCAATATCCAGTCCAATATCCCCAAAACATCCAAAAAGTTGTATAAGTCGTAGAGTCCGATCAGCTAAATCTGTTGTGCGTGTAATCCGAATCCCTTCTGAGAATCTCAGCCGCAATAGACCATTAAAACCCAAATCCTGTCTCTGATGACGCGTGATAATTGATAATATTGTATGTTTCAGACAAAAAAAAGAGACGTTTCATACTTTATGTAGATGCATTGCATGTAGAACAGTCCAAGAAAACAACAGTAATACACAAATTATTGAGAGTTCTTTTTCACTGCTTATTGTGATTTAAACGGTCAAATACACACAAAATTATGTTTAAATACTGATCTTGGTGAGTCACGAAGGCTTATGTTATAAATGATCATAAACTATTGAGAAAGAAAACGTGTATCAGTATAATGGATCAGGCGTCAGACATTAAAGTGAGCAAAAAAGTTAACGTCAAGCCCTGATTGCGAGTAAATAAAATTTTGACGAAATAGATTTGAGAATCAATTTTCATAGCCTTAGCAGCCATTAAGTATGAGCCATCAAGCCATCAATCTGATTATGTATGTCAGGTATGTGGAAGGGATGAGGCGAGGACTCGGGTGCATGAAGGGATTTTTTTATTCTTAAAAATAAACCAAAAACTGCCCCGAGGGGGAAAAACAACTCTGCTAAACTGACTTAACTCGACACGACTTGACTAGACAGGAATGACAAGAGAGCAATAAGCGACATAGGAATAGACAGCGTCGCAAACACAAAGGCAATAAATAGGGAACACATGAGGCGGGTAATAAGACAGAACAGCTGGGTCAAATCAAACAATAACAAGGGAACAAGACGGGCGGGGTTACACAATGACAGGACAGCTAATGCAAACGCGCAAAAGCCACGTGTCCACGTGAAACAAGCGGAGACCGCTAGTGAAACACAAACTGCGCGTGAAACGAAACACAACATGAAAGCATACGGTTGATGTAAACACAAACCGCGTGTTAAACATTACACACAGACAAGAGAGAGCGCTGCCCGAGCAAAACTCGAAACCACACCCACTCACATGACGTAGAGCAAACACTCCTCGTGTGCGCTCACAACAAGGACAAACACACGAGTCATGAATGTCTGAATCCCGACACAAAACCAAGATTGAACCAGACCAAAGTATCGGGAGCGGACTTCACGACTCGAACGCAAGACGTTACACACGCTCCCACAAAGACACAACAATAGGGCAGTGTCAGAGCTCTGTTATCGAATCATGACCGAAGTGACGGAACCCTGACATTGTATCCTTTATCATATCTGGGTGAATGTAAATGTAGTTAGTGTTGCTTACAGTCACCCAGGTTTGCAAGCTTTATGTTATTTTTATGGGTTTTAGGGGTCATGTTGTCAAGAGTTCAAGTCACCATCGCTCAAACAGCCGGGACTGCTCCAGTCTGCCCCGTCATGGGCATGAAGACCTCCTCCCGCCCAGCTCCGAGACCTTCCTGAACGGGTCGGTACAGTCAGCCAACAGCCTGAGCCCAGTAATGCACCCCAAATCCTTTCAGCCGCTCAACCGCTCTGCGTCATGTGGTAAAGACCTGCAACACGCTAAAGAGGCCAAATCCAAAGTGGGCGATTTTGAGTTTGGGAAGCCGGCAGATGGCCCGGGGGCCAAGTACCTGAAATCAAACACGCCTCGTTCCCAGAACCGCCATTCCTTTGTGGAGGGCAAGACCAGCACGCTGTCCGGGGACCGGGAGAAACAGAGCCGTCACGGTTACGGCGAGTCGTCATCCTCGGGCGGAAAGGGGTCGTCCTCGTACCTGAGTTTGTCTAAGAGTCACGGAGTTCTTAGTGATGCTAAATCCGTGAGCAACCTCAGCGACTTACGACTGCACCCGGATGACCCCGTCGGCTCTCCCCGCTACTTCCCCAGCAGCTGCCTGGACCTTAACATGAACCTGAACTTGCCGGCACCGGGGAGCCCGTCCTTGCAACACGGAGGACACAGTCCCGCTGTCGGGCGTCGCAGCAAACTGGAACGGGACGGAAGCTCGGTGGAGCCGTCCAGCCGCCGCTCCTCGTCACGGCAAAAGAGCCAGCAGCAGACCGACGGAAACCCCGCTGATCCGCAAGATCAGCTTTCGGCTCCGCAAGAGTTCCCCTACGGCGTGGGCTACACCAGCCCCTTCTCCTCCCAGCAGCGTCCGCACAGGCACTCCATGTACGTGCGGAGGGAACGTGGGCGTCCGCATGGGGGCGAGGCGGGCGGATTGGCAGTGGCGCAGGGGATGCCAACCAGGGCCAGCAGTCTACAGCTACTCACCCCTCAACTACAGCATCGGACCCTGCCGAGACACATGGGCAGCGGCGTGTCACGGGAGGCAGGATTAGACGACGTCAGGGTCAGTCCAAACCTCTTCTTTTAGTGTTTTGCCTGCGTCTTGTTGCTTGTATGCGTTTGTGAGATGTGTGGAGTGGGTTCAGTGCTGGATCAGGATGAGACCCATTCCTGGTCTGGATGAAGTCTGAACGTGTGGCTTGTAAATATTACATATGTTCCAAAACTTAATGAGCTGCCTCAGTGTTTACTGTCTACATAGACATATCATCTAATATCTGGGTATGCGTAAGAAGGAATCAGCTCACTAGGGTTTGGATCAGGTGTTTGTATGATCATATGAATGTGTGCTGGGCGCTTTATGCTTCACCTGCTCTCATCTCTCCATAAACAGACCGACCCTGCGGCCTCAGAGGTCAGTCACACGCGGCCTTTAATCCGGGAGTCCACACGGGACAACACCACCGCCTTTCACGCACCACGGCAAAAAAGCGAGGTCCGCAACCATCCTGCTTTCTCCCTCTTTCACTGTCTCTTTACCTCTTTCTCTTCTTGTTCCTCCTTCTGCTGCCCATTTTCCTATTTGCTTTGCTCTCTCATTCTTGAAGGTGGCATTTTGGTTGTTTCCTTTTGTTTGGAGTTTATACAGAGGGGAAATTGTCCAACACTCATGTCCTTAGTGTTACATTCAGCCGTTTTTCTGCTTGAAACACGTCTGTGACGAATGTTGATGCTGCAGGGAGGCGTGTATCACGAGCAGCTCACCGATGACAGCGGATCTGCCAAAGAGAACCGCATGATGTACGCCGACTCTGTGCCGCGGCGGGTCGGGAGCTTCTACAGGGGTCAGTCTATCCTGCTTTTTATTTTAGCATATGTCATAGACAGCATTTAAGGTGACACACTGCAATTAACATGCTTTATTTTACTATGGTGTCCAATTTACAGTAATACCTTGAGATACGAGCGTCCTGACATACGAGTAGTCTGAGATAAGAGCTAGCCTTCGAGCATTTTTGCTTTGAGATACAAGTAAATATTTGAGATACGAGCAAGCCTTCGAGCATTTTTGCTTTGAGATACAAGTAAATATTTGAGATACGAGTAAATATTTGAGATACGAGTAAATATTTGAGATACGAGCAGCTGACAGACACCGACGCTTGAGCACTCAGAGCCCACAAAAATGAGCTTGTTTTTTTGCGTGTAGATCTGTTATCCGCTCGCGAATGTAATTTACGTGCACAAACATTAGTTTTGCACTCGATTCTTTTTGGCATGGATTTTTTCGCCATAGTCGATCCGTACGCATCTCCCACGAGTCTCCCATTTGTGTTTGCATTATTTACGTAATCTACGTTATCCCTCATCCTCCTTCTCCGCACATGCTGTCATTAGCCGCTACTGCATCGTCCGTCTCGAAGGTAAGAACTTATAATTTATAACACTTTATTTTAAATCACAGTAATCCGTATATACTTTAAGTGTGTGTCTCTATAGCAATTAAAAACGTTTTTTCATTGTTATTAGCACTAATAAGGGAGTTTTTTTAGAGGGCCCGAACAAATACATTTTTTTCTGTTATTTCTTATGGGGTAAAATTATACGAGCAACTTGCGTTACAAGCTCGTCCTGGAACGGATTATGCTCATATCTCAAGGCATTACTGTATTTATCAAGTCCCTCCTCAAATGAAATCGAAACAACAGTCGCGCTCTTCTTCTGAGTTTATGATTATTCCTCACCATCTCCCAAAACAATTTGGTGCAAACCCAAAACTTGATGCATTTTATCAAGCTGATGTTGACTCTTAATGTTTACGTTAATGGAACTGAGCTAATATGCGTTCATCTCTCTCTTTTCATGCAGATTACTTAAACAGAGAATATTTGTTTTTGTTTTGAATTAGATCATTTAAATATTTCTATTGATATACGTCTCGTGACTGAGTTTTGTTTCATTTTTGTGACGTGCTCCAGAAATTGAAGCACAATGTTTTGTTTTGATTGCAACTTGACGCATAAAAGTCAAACCTTTACGCTTTGGAATTATGTGTTGCTTTTAAACGTATGATTTCAACTCTGTTTTAAAATGTGAAAAAAAATCGACCCCAGACGGTTAAAAAATGCAAAAAAATGCTTTGGTCTTATAGATGCAAATCTGCACTGCAGGTGCCAAATGACTAAATTAGATTGCTTTCATTATAATGAAGAAAAGCATCAACACTGCAGCTTTTACTCCCATATGGTCATTGCATGCAAACTTTGTTTGGAGGACAATCTTGTTTTTTGTTTTCACCAGTGCCGTCACCCAGACCCGATAACTCGTTCCACGAGAGTTCAGGGGTCACGATGGACAGCAGCCACAACATGCACCAACCGACCTATGACCCCTGGTGAGGACGCAGCACTCTGTTTTAATCTTCTACTGTTATATGTCAACAAATATTTTGTGATAACAATAAATAGTTTCCAGTGTTTGGAATAAACAAATCAAGGAAAAAATACATTTTGGGGAATGTTTTTAATTTCATAGCCATTCATTTCATTCAATAAAGGCCTTTTCTGACTCTTGATTGCCTTGGACAATCAAACATAAACATCAAACTTTTAGTTTAAAGAGACTATATGTTGAATTGATAAACTCTTGTTATAGCGACACCGGTGGCCGTTAAATGAACTGCAACCAGTAACTTATTGCTCGCATATGTAACACACAAGAGACTGAACGCCATTCAAAGCCCCAATATTCTCATGGCTAGGTTGTTTCTCGTTCTCATAAACTCTTATAATAACTCTTGTTCATATTGTTCTGATATGAATTCATAAACTCTTGTTATAGCGCCACCGGTGGCCGTTAAATGAACTGCAGCCAGTAACTTATTTGCTTGCAAACAAAGCTCGATGCCGAGAGCGACGTTTAGAGGAACGTGCTGCTCGCTTTCCTCTCAATCACTAAATAAACCCAGCCGTTCAGAAAGCATGTGATCATAGAGATGTGGATGTGTTTGCAGCCGCTCTGAGATTCACCGTCGTCATGACAACAGATGAGCTCGTTAAAATCACATGGGTATGATAGTTTGATTATAAAGTGTGTTTGAGACTATTGACTATATATGAGTGAGATTATAGAGGGAATGAATCTCTTACAGGACAGAACGGCTCTTGCTGTTTCTCTGAACATTGTATAAGCATTCGTTCGTTATTGACATTGTGAGTGTGTTGTTTAATGAGGACGGGGTCCGAGACGCTGGATGCGAGCCCTCCAGAACCCACCAAAGAAAAAGAAAAACAAGGCTTCTTCAGATCCATGAAGAAAAAGAAAAAGAAGTCCCAACCCGTGAGTGTGAGTGTTTAATGCATCACAAGTGAATGTGTGTGAGAATGTGTGACTAGAGTCTGAGCCCAGTCCTTAAACGAGGGTCTGTCACCCGACTCAACCGCTACTCTTACATGTTAAACCAACAGCTCAAATATCAATTCTGTTATTATTTGCCTTATTTCATCACAAACACACTTGTGTTATTGTTTCTATCTTTTGACCACAGTCAATCTCCACAAAACAGCATAGAACACCACAAAAAAACCTATTCTGTTCTGTTCTATTTTATTCTGTTTTATTCTATTTTATTATTTTCTATTCTGTTCTTTTCTTTTCTGTTCTATTCTATTCTGTTCTGTTCTATTCTGTTCCAAATCTTTTGAAGTCCTTACATTGTTTTTTGTTAGGAATGATCCAAAATGTAAGTTATTATTCAATGATAATCTTTTCTTTCTTTCTTTTTTAAGTTAAAATGTTTTTAATTTCTCATAAAATGAATCCTTTTAAAATGAACTCAATATAATTTTTATATTTACTAATATATCCTATATTATATAAAATATAATCTATATTAACTAATTATTAAACCTAATCCATATTAAATTATTTCTAGAGTTATAATCTCTCAAGCTTTTCTGGGTCACCATTGTTAACAAAAAACATTACAATTTTATTTTATTTACCTTCAATAAAATAAACATTAACAAACAAAATGTAAAAAAACAAATTTATTTCAGCTAGTTGTCATAACTAGGTATTTTTTTGGTTTTTACTTGAAGTATTAATAATAACTAGAACTGAAATAAAAGGATTAAAAACTATATAGACTTTTATAAAAAAGTAAAGCAAATTATCAAAACTTTAACTAAAATGTAAATGGAAAATATAAAAAAACTTAGAATTTAAATTGAATATCACAATATTTAATTGGTTTCATCATGATATGAACCCTTTTATAATGCAAACCAATTATTTTAGATATTTTTTAATAATGAATTGTTAACCGTAATCGGACACAAAGTTATTCATGAAAAGCCGGTCTGAAGTCGAGTCGGATTGCAGATCTCCAGTTTTGAGTCTCTGTGTGAGTTTTGTACCTCTTGTATTGCAGACAGACACGGCTGAAGAGCGAGTTCCAGTCATGAGAAAAGCTCTCTTTCCTCTTTTTCACTCTCAGAGGAGCTTCACACGGAGCTCCTCTGAGAGAGTGCGTTCCCTAGTGGCCACACCGATGGTATACATGAGTCTCCATACATACGCCTCTAACACGCTGCCAACTAAATCACTCTCGCTGCATGAATTAACAACACTAATCGGTTATGTTGAAGTGGGCTGGGTACTTGTCGTCTCATTGGTTGACAGATCTGTGATGTCATCAGTCATCTGAGACAGATGCACAAATGACGGAAGCATGAGTTCATATTTGCATCCTGTGATTTGCATGTGAAAGAATTTTTCTTTTGATTTAGCGACTCCACAGAAACAGATTGAAGTAAATACATGAGGGTGAAACTGATGAAATCATGTTCCCCCAAAATCAGAAGAAAACCGAAACAAATGATGTTCTGCATGAAGAAAATCAAGCTTAATTTTTATGATTTTTTGACTTAATATTTATGATATTCAAAAACACTTTCTACCCAATATCCTACTTCCGAAATTCAAAACATAACACTGTGTTGTAAAGTGTAAGTGATATGTAAGTTGTGTCATGGGCTTTAGGGCTTTTCACACTGCACTTAACCTGCATTTAACCCTCTGTAAAATAACGGTTACTTGCTTGTAATAAGCAGAGTTAGCACCACTTCGCATGTAATTTAAAATCAGGTTTAGCACCACTTTTAACCCAGGGTAAAATAATGTTTCTTGCTTGTAATTTAAAAGCAGGGTTAGCACCTCTTTGCTTGTAATTTAGAATTGGGGTTAGCACCACATTTAACCCTGGGAAAAGAAAAGTTTCTTGCTGGTAATTTAAAACCAGGGTTAGCACCGCTTTGCTTGTAATTTAGAAGCAGGCTTGGCACCACATTTAACCCAGGGTAAAGGAACGTTTCTTGCTTGTAATTTAAAAGCAGGGTTAGCACTACTTTTAACCCAGGGTAAAATAATGTTTCTTGCTTGTAATTTAAAAGCAGGGTTAGCACCACTTTGCTTGTAATTTAAAACCTGTGTTAGCACCACTTTTAACCCAGGGTAAAGGAATGTTTCTTGCTTGTAATTTAAAAGCAGGGTTAGCACCTCTTTGCTTGTAATTAAGAATCAGGGTTAGCACCGCTTTGCTTGTAATTTAGAATTGGGGTTAGCACCACATTTAACCCTGGGAAAAGAAAAGTTTCTTGCTGGTAATTTAAAACCAGGGTTAGCACCGCTTTGCTTGTAATTTAGAAGCAGGCTTGGCACTACTTTTAACCCAGGGTAAAGGAACGTTTCTTGCTTGTAATTTAAAAGCAGGGTTAGCACTACTTTTCTTGTAATTTAGAATTGGGGTTTGCACCACATTTAACCCAGGGTAAAATAACGTTTCTTGCTTGTAATTTAGAAGCCAATCACGTGCTCATATCCTATTCACATGCTTTGGACAGTCATGAAAGCACCATGCGTTGTAAATAAACAGTAGTTTCATAAGCATTTCCTTCTTTCTTTTATAATATGAAAACTCCATTCAAGATAAACTTGTGCACTCAACATTATATTATACAAAGATATGCAACACTAAAGCCTGTATATTTATTTACAGATTATATTAATCTTTAGATGTAAAGAAACTGTTTGCAATGTGAAGTGTGAAAAGCCCTTTTATGTACTGAATTTAGCTTGTAATGCTTTTTAATTTTAAAAAATCATGTTCAAACACGATGCACAGAAATAAGACATTTTAGTGAGATTTACCTAAAGAATAAATTAATAAAAAATGTAAAGCTCTAATTTTCTGGTGGAATGATTTTATCCAGAGTCATCTGGAATCAGATTTCTTGGTTCTGGTGATGGTGATTATGATGATATTGTGACCAATCTGCTTAATAATAAATCACCATCATCATCATCATTATAATCATCATAAAAAGTAATATTAAGAATCTGAATATTTGTGAATTCCCCCATATTAGAAAAAATATTATGCTTCTCTCTCTGGCTGTGGTTTTCTGTTATTTTGGCTGTTAGTTATAAGATATACAGTGGTGTGAAAAAGTGTTCGCCCCCCTCCTGATTTCTTATTTTTTTGCATGTTTGTCACACTTAGATGTTTTAGATCATCAAATAAATTTAAATATTAGTCAAAGATAGTGCAGCTAAACAGAAAATGTAGTTTTTAAATGAAGGTTGTTGTTAAGGAAAAACAAGATCCAGTGAAAGTGTCCCCCCCCCCCCCCCCCCCCACCTGTTAAAACTTAACTGTGGTTTACCACACCTGAGTTAAATTAGGATAACAAAGACCCCCCCCCCCACACACACACACACACACACTGATTTACTGCCACAGCTGTTCTCAATCAAGAAATCACTTAAATAGGACCTGCCTGACAAAGTGAAGCAGAACAAAAGATCTTCAAAAGCTAAACATCATGCCAAGATCTAAAGAAACTCAGGAACAAATGAGAAAGACAGTAATTGAGATCTATCAGTTTGGTGAAAATAACATCATACCAACAGATAAAACATGGTGGTGGTAGTGTGATGGTCTGGGGCTGTTTTGCTGCTTCAGCATCTGGAAGACGAATTCTGCTGTCTGACAAAACATCCTGAAGGAGAATCTGTTTGTGACTCAAGCTGAAGGGAACTTGGATTCTGCAGCAGGACAAAGATTCAAAACACTCCAGCACATCCAACTCTGAAGAAGAAAAAAAATGAAGAAAGGCCTTGTCAAAGTTCAGACCTGAGTCATATTGAGATGCTGATGACCTTAAAAAGGCAGTTCATGTTGGAAAATCCTCCAATGTGTCTGAAATACAACAATTCTGCAAAGATGAGTGGGAGAAAATTCCAACACAGCTGTAAAACACTCAGTGCAAGTTAATCGCAAACGCTTTATTGCAGTTGTTGCTGCTGAAGGACCAACCAGGTTTTAGATATAGGGGGCAAACACTTTTTCACACAGGATCATGAAGGTTTGGAATGAATTTAAATGAATTGCAACATTCATTTAAATACTACATTTTGTGTTTACTTGTGTTGTCTTTGACTCATATTTAAATTAGTTTGATGATTGAAACATTTAAGTGACAAATATGCAAAAAAAGGTCAGGAAGGGGGTGAACACTTTTTCACACCACTTCAATCATTGAGATGATTGACAGCTCTGTAACGTGTTTGATTGGTCAGGTGCCGAGTGAGGCTCCAGATCCGGTGCTGATACAGACATCTTCGCGCTCGTACGGACACCAGGGCAGCAGACATCGCACTCGGAGCCGGGAGCGCAGCCGGGAGCGGGAGCGGGAGCAGGATCAGGAGCGAGAGCGGGACGCCGACTGGCCCGTGGAGAGAACGCCTGACTCTCACTCTCAGGTACTGCTGTCACTCCTTACATTCATACAGATCAATACTGTCAACATTTACAGATCAACATTTATACTGTGACTAATGGAGCGGAGACTGTTCAAGTCCTCGCAGTTGGACAATAAGAGTCATATTAGTGAGATTCTAAAGCTCTTTTCCTGTATTTGATCGTGATTTGAATTACTGCAGCCGTAATCAATCAAAAATATAAACAAACATCTATTAAATTAAACCGATTAGTACTGATTTTGTTGTTAGTGACACTTATTTAACTTTTTAAAAACAGTGCTTTATAGACAATAAATACATGTTTATATGCATGCATATATACATATATATATATATATATATATATATATATATATATATATATACACAAGACATTATATATTTATTTAACTATATATTTAACATTACATTATATTCATATTATATTTATATTAAACATTATATTTAACTTTTTAAAAACAGTGCTATATAGACAATAAATACATGTTTATATATATATATATATATATAGATAGATAGATAGATAGATAGATAGATAGATAGATAGATAGATAAAAGACATTTAAATTAAAATAATTTATATAGAAAACAATAGTTTTTATTATTTAAGAAACATATGAGTTTTAAAAAGCAAGATATTTGTATAATAATTTACATAATGGTAATAAACTAATAATTCTATACATTTATTTATAGTAGATTTTAATCAATATTAATTACAATTAATGCGTTTAATAACACCTGGATTTGTTTAAATGACTCTGAATAGCTAGTTCTGAAAAACCTACAGAGTAATAATGTTTATTAATAGTGCATTTATTAATAGTACACTTGTGTGGTTACAGCTCAGCATGTTACATAATCAAAAGATTCAGTTTGTGGTTTTATACATTATCCATTAAATTACAGGTATATACATTTAAAAATATATATATTTATATAATTTATAAAATATAACTTATGTATTTAATATATATTAAATATGTAAAGAGACTCTGTTTTTGATTTTTATAAATTCTGTATTAAATTATATGTATATATACATATAAAAACTAAAAATAAAAAAAACTTAAGTTATGTTTAAATAAATTAGATATAAAATATGTAAAGAGACATACATTTATATTTATACATTTTGCGTTAAATTACATATAAATTGTATATAAATGATTTCAATTGTATAAAGATATTTATAAATTATACAACACTATTCAGGTTTTTTATTTTGATAAATTATGCATTAAAATAAATCTAAACATTCTATAGAAACATTTTGGTTTTGATATTTGTGAACATTTGTGTGTATGTATGTGTATACAAAATTGCATATATTCTATTAATAAGATTAATTTTTTGTTTTTCATCTTTATTAATTATTCATTAAATTCCACACATATATCTAGCCAAATAATAGTAGTATTTCTTTAATATGAGTACTAGTCAGGATCAGGTCATTTGCATTAAATTCCACAAACAAATTGTTTATAAAATCTCTATCTGCAGATTTAGTGCTTCATAAACGCGTGTAACCCGTAATACCTGCTTCTTCTCAGCCTCTGAAGTCTTTACGGAAGCTTCTTCATCTCTCCTCCTCCTCCTCCTCCAACCAAACCTCCGCGGATCATCACTACCCTCCTCCCCCTCAGTCGTCCTCCCGCGGCCTCGGCTCCATGCAGCCCAAGAGCCGGCAGTACGCGGCGGCCCCGGGGCCCCTGGAGTCCGGCTGGCACCCCAGCGCTCTGGGCCGTCCCGAGGGAAACCCCTATCCCGAGCAGCTGACCTCCAAACAGGGATTCGCTCGCCACTTCCGCTCGCGTTTGCCAAACCTGAATGACCTTAAAGAGACTGCGCTGTGAGCGGCGCCCCCTAGTGGACCCTCTCCTCTCACCTGTACGTCATCCCATCTTTAGTTCCTTTGGGCTTTTTTTAGTTTTTAATATTTGATAGCACTTCTTGAATGATGTAATTACTGTATTTTTTGTTATTGGATAACTTACGGTCTAAAAGATGATTATATAGCTCTATGTACATGGGAATATATATATATACACATATATATATATATAAATGTATAGCACTGTATGTGCAGGCTTTAGTTTCTACTCTGGTTGTAGTATATATTTATGATCTGATTCTGCATAATAACTCTTATATTTGGCTAAAAAGCATAGACTACGGTATTGACATTTATTTTATAGTTCTAGAATAAGACTACAGTAGATATTTGACTTTTTCTGAGTATTTTCTGTTTACAATTCAGTGAATATCAGTAGATATTAAGAGTAATGGTAAGGATGCGTGTGTTTGTGGGTTCTGTGTTTCCCAGACTGCGCATGCGTGTTGTTTTAAATGTGTGTAAGTGTGTTTTTAACACACATCAGGTGACGACGGGTCCGAGGAGTAACGCTGGAAACGTTCATGCGCTGTCTGGGCTTCGTCTGGGTCTTTTGTTAGTCTCTATAAATCACAGCCAGTGAAATTTCTCAAGCCTTTTAAATGACATTTGAAGCAAAAACATCGAGCAAATCTGACCAAATCATACGAGATGGTGTGACGCCACCTGCTGGCCGTTGAGATCCACTGCAAAAAAAACACAAACCAAGCATATGATGCCTTTTTATTTGTACGAAATCGATCAGTCTTTGATTCCCTCAGGTATCGGGTTCTCTGAACACTGCAAATACAGTTTTACATGCAATATCTGGATATCAGATGTCGAAGCTCTTTAGATTGTTTGATGTCTCTGTTTAGGGAAATAGAGCCAGTGTGTGTTCACGAGGAGAAATAATAATAATAATAATAATAATTCTTTAATTTTATGCAATATGTAATTTCACATTCGCCAGATAATCCTTCTAAATAAAGCTCACGGGAGCTGGAGGCGTTCGGCCTCGCCGCTGGTTTTCACGTGTATGTGCTTTAATGATTCATGTGTCGGTCCGGGTACATGAGATGTCAAACGCCGGGACGTCCCGGGAAACTGCGTCGATTACGCATCAGCCATATGCATCTCTCTCTGCTTTCTGAAACATCCCAGATAACCTTCATGTCATGTTTTATGATGCTCTCTGAAACGTTCCCATAATGTTTGTAAAATGGAGCTTTTCAAACGTTCGGAAAACATTCAGTGTTTTTAAAAACATATATTTGTGAGCTGCACAATTCTGGATTAACTCAGAAATATCATTTTTTGTTTCACAAAGTTTTTCCAATGATTCGGAACAGAAAACTAAACAAAAGAGCGTAATTTACTATCTGACAGAATGTGAATGCAGTTCATTTTGGTTTTAAGGAATGGATTGAGTGAATGATTCAACGACTCACTCATAAAGACTAATTTGATTCATTGCTGGATGAATCTGTTTTTGAACAAACCTTTTGAATGAACGATTCAATGACTCACTTGATTCATTACTGA
Organism: Rhodeus uyekii; assembly: GCA_037043235.1. Lineage (NCBI taxonomy): Eukaryota > Metazoa > Chordata > Actinopteri > Cypriniformes > Acheilognathidae > Rhodeus > Rhodeus uyekii. The sequence continues at coordinate 62,146 of JAWRVZ010000361.1, read as the reverse complement.
ATGAATCGGTGTTTCTAAACGAATCTCTTGATTGAACGATTCAATGACTCACTCATAAAGACTCGCTTGATTCATTTCTGTCACTTGGTGTTTGATTCATTGATTCATTACATTCAATCAGTGTTTCTGAACAAATCTTTTGAATTAACGATTCAATGACTCACTCATAAAGACTCACTTGATTCATTACTGGATGAATCTGTGTTTCTGAACGAATCCTTTGAGTGAACAATTCAATGACTCACTAATAAAGACTCACTTGATTCATTACTGTCACTCAGTGTTTGATTCATTGATTCATTACATTAAATCAGTGTTTCTGAACAAATATTTTTAAGTGAATGATTCAATGACTCACTCATAAAGAATTTCATTTGATTCATTACTGGATGAATCAGTGTTTCTGAACGAATCTTTTGAATTAATGATTCAATGACTCACTCATAAAGACTCACTTGATTCATTACTGGATGAATCAGTGTTTCTGAACGAATCTCTTGAGTGAATGATTTGTTGACAAACACAGTTTGAACAGTCAGAATCTTTATTTGAAGCGTCATGTTTCTTTCTAAAGGAGATTTGCTCTATTCAGTGTTTATATCTAAACGTTAAACTTTATCCCAGTTCTTCTGTGATCATCTGCATGATTGTAAGAAATAATGAAAATGTGAGATTGAAAAGCAGTTTCATACCTAAACATGAGTGAAAATCTGCAGATCTGAATGTTACACTTGTAAAAGGTTTAATAGACAGACGAATCGCTGTCATTTGGACGCAAAAAGATGGTGTTTGAACGCCGATCGCGATCTTTTAACGATTAATCGTGCAGCTCTACTGGGATGTAAGGAATTATTCTCCAGTCATCTAAATTATCAAGAATATAATGTTTCTTGTATCAGTTTTGCTAAAGTTGATTCATCCATCTCTTCTTCTGACACACGTTTCATTTCATGATGGAAGATGCTTTTCTCTATAATCATGTGTTTCTCTCACTTCAGAAGAGTTAAGATGCTAATGATCTCATTTAAATAATCAGAAATCTGTGTTTTTTATTTTATTTAATCCATGAATAAATAAAAGTCAAACTCAAACATGAACCGTCCGTTAGCAGTGCAATTCTTGGTCTTTGGAGAAACATGTTTACGAAAGCTTTTGAACGATGAGCACCAGGCGAGTAAATGCTAGCATTATTGCTATATAATAATAATCCTCCAGTCATCGAAATGATCAAGAATATTTGAAAGCTCAGTGGTTGTTTAAAGTTTAATGTTCCCATCTGTGAACAGTGACTCAAGTAAGGAATTTATTCAGTTGTATTACAGAAAGACAAATAAAAAGACTATTCTTGTTTTTTTTGCCAACTCTGCCGAGTCTCAGATCAGTACGTCATTGATAAGAGTCTCCTAGTCCTTTTGTTTTCAATCAAAAGTGCTTATTTGTTTCATTTTGTGAATACAGAATCTACGGTTATAAGGTAATATCTCAAGCTGCATGATGTCTACTGATCTGAGACCAGTTTCCAGTGTGTCTGGCTGTAGGGTTCTGGCGTGTCACGCAGTGGGACTCATGGATCCAACACACTTGTTCATGCACATGAGCAGCTCCAGGCGGATGGCGATGCGTGTGTGCCATCCCAGAGGAAGGATCCGGAGGTACCGCGCCACGATGGGCGGGCGCAGCAGGTTCTGCACCGTGGAGGATCGGTCCGTGTTTCCATAGAACACCTGACGGATGAACACAAGCTCGTTAAATGCTGTGGTTTATAGCAACCGCTACTGACCAATCATTGATCATTGACATGCAAAACACTGTCAGACAAACTGTTTGTCTGCAGCCTGTTTGTTTGGATAGTTTAACACTGAGAATTAACACTGAAATTAAGCTGTAATATATTTAATAACTAGGGAGTCAGATAGATAGATAGATAGAAAGGTGGATGGATGGACAGACGGACTGATAGACGGACGGATGGATGGACAGAGTCCACACCAACTGATGATAATGTTTTGTCTGTCTATGTTTTTTATAAAATATCAGCTGGAAATAATTGCTCTGAAATGGATTCCTAATATGTGGTTCGTCTTTGTTATCCTAAATTCTTTCACACTCTCTATCTATCCATCTATGGTGCCGGTTGTCTGTGTTTCCATCCTAACCCTATTTATGCTTGATGTATTAAAGTGCTGGTATGAAAACTGCACAGAGTAACAGCGGGTGTTTCTGGTGGGTTTTCAGAAGAATCTTCATGGTTTGACTGCTTTGTTCAGGCTTTACCCTGTTGTTCCCGGTCTGGTCTTTGTAGTAGATCCAGTTGAGGCTTTCGTGGGTTCGGTACTGCAGGCTGTATTTGGTGGTCCATTCATCAGCGTCACAGCGACCTTGACTCATGATCCCAGACACCACCTTCGTCTCCTGGAGGTCAATCTGAATCCATTGATTCGTGTCCTGGGATTTGGACAGCCAAGCACATCTGAGACAGAGAGGAGAGACGATCAATGTCTGTATTTCTATCTGTCTGTCTGTCTGTCAGTGTGTCAAAACAAGTGCACTTCTTCAAAGCACGGCAATTTATTGTCATTAGAACAATTACCGTAATTTAAAATGTACTTCAAAGCAAAATGTTTCATTTGGCATCAATTACACTTACCGTAAGTGACCTTTTTTTCATTTTTATATTATCTGCAAGTATACTTTTTAAAAATATATGTGCACTTTTTAAAAATCTTGTTACCCATGTATCCAATTATTATAGTAATTAGAATAACTGGGTAATAATTGGGTTAGTTAATAACCCAAAACCTAATCTTAAGCCATGTTGTTTCCTTATATTACCCAGTACTTTCTCAGGTAAATGCACTGCAAGTGTTTGTATTGTAAATTAAAGTGCAAAGCACTTATTTTTCACTAAGGCAGAATTTTCTGAGACACTTACCCAAACCCTTGACTGTTCAGTCTGGCTTTATTTGGGGTCCAGGAGGAGAACCAGCCCACGTACTGCTCCTGGTTTGAACAGGTGAGCTGCTCTGCCTTCACCGATCCAGCCTCGAATCCTAGCGGTTTGTGGTAGGGACACTCTGATTGGAGAAGAGTAGTTTCATTTGAAAAAACAACATAGTCGTTGTCTGCTTAGCATTCAGATTGGCATATTAACTCTGAATCTAACAATACCGAACCTAAAGATCCCGACCCTAAAGATCCCGAACCCAAAGATCCCGACCCTAAAGATCCCGAACCTAAAGATCCCGACCCTAAAGATCCCGACCCTAAAGATCCCGACCCTAAAGATCCCGACCCTAAAGATACCGAACCTAAAGACACAGACCCTAAAGACACCGACCCTAAAGATCCCGACCCTAAAGACACAGACCCTAAAGACACAGACCCTAAAGACACCGACCCTAAAGACACCGACCCTAAAGACACCGACCCTAAAGACACCGACCCTAAAGACACCGACCCTAAAGACACCGACCCTAAAGACACCGACCCTAAAGACACCGACCCTAAAGACACCGACCCTAAAGACACCGACCCTAAAGATCCCGACCCTAAAGACACAGACCCTAAAGATCCCGACCCTAAAGATCCCGACCCTAAAGACACAGACCCTAAAGACACAGACCCTAAAGATACCGACCCTAAAGATCCCGACCCTAAAGATACCGAACCTAAAGATCCCGACCCTAAAGATCCCGACCCTAAAGATACCGAACCTAAAGATCCCGACCCTAAAGACACAGACCCTAAAGACACAGACCCTAAAGATCCCGACCCTAAAGACACAGACCCTAAAGATACCGACCCTAAAGACACAGACCCTAAAGACACAGACCCTAAAGACACAGACCCTAAAGACACCGACCCTAAAGATCCCGACCCTAAAGACACCGACCCTAAAGACACCGACCCTAAAGACACCGACCCTAAAGACACAGACCCTAAAGATCCCGACCCTAAAGACACAGACCCTAAAGACACCGACCCTAAAGACACCGACCCTAAAGATCCCGACCCTAAAGACACCGACCCTAAAGACACAGACCCTAAAGATACCGAACCTAAAGATCCCGACCCTAAAGACACAGACCCTAAAGACACCGACCCTAAAGACACCGACCCTAAAGACACCGACCCTAAAGATCCCGACCCTAAAGACACAGACCCTAAAGACACAGACCGTAAAGACACAGACCCTAAAGACACCGACCCTAAAGACACCGACCCTAAAGATCCCGACCCTAAAGATACCGAACCTAAAGATCCCGACCCTAAAGATACCGAACCTAAAGATCCCGACCCTAAAGACACAGACCCTAAAGATACCGACCCTAAAGATCCCGACCCTAAAGACACAGACCCTAAAGATCCCGACCCTAAAGATCCCGACCCTAAAGATCCCGACCCTAAAGACACAGACCCTAAAGACACAGACCCTAAAGACACCGACCCTAAAGATCCCGACCCTAAAGACACCGACCCTAAAGATCCCGACCCTAAAGATACCGAACCTAAAGATCCCGACCCTAAAGACACCGACCCTAAAGACACCGACCCTAAAGACACCGACCCTAAAGACACCGACCCTAAAGACACCGACCCTAAAGACACCGACCCTAAAGACACCGACCCTAAAGACACCGACCCTAAAGACACCGACCCTAAAGACACAGACCCTAAAGACACCGACCCTAAAGACACCGACCCTAAAGATCCCGACCCTAAAGACACAGACCCTAAAGATACCGACCCTAAAGATCCCGACCCTAAAGACACAGACCCTAAAAACACAGACCCTAAAGACACAGACCCTAAAGATCCCGACCCTAAAGACACAGACCCTAAAGATACCGACCCTAAAGATCCCGACCCTAAAGACACAGACCCTAAAGATACCGACCCTAAAGATACCGACCCTAAAGACACAGACCCTAAAGATACCGACCCTAAAGATCCCGACCCTAAAGACACAGACCCTAAAGATACCGACCCTAAAGATCCCGACCCTAAAGACACAGACCCTAAAGACACCGACCCTAAAGATCCCGACCCTAAAGACACAGACCCTAAAGATCCCGACCCTAAAGATCCCGACCCTAAAGATCCCGACCCTAAAGATCCCGACCCTAAAGACACAGACCCTAAAGACACAGACCCTAAAGATCCCGACCCTAAAGACATAGACCCTAAAGACACAGACCCTAAAGACACAGACCCTAAAGATACCGACCCTAAAGACACAGACCCTAAAGATACCGACCCTAAAGATCCCGACCCTAAAGACACAGACCCTAAAGACACAGACCCTAAAGATACCGACCCTAAAGATACCGAACCTAAAGATACCGAACCTAAAGATACCGAACCTAAAGATCCCGACCCTAAAGACACCGACCCTAAAGACACAGACCCTAAAGACACAGACCCTAAAGACACAGACCCTAAAGACACAGACCCTAAAGACACCGACCCTAAAGACACAGACCCTAAAGACACAGACCCTAAAGACACCGACCCTAAAGACACCGACCCTAAAGACACCGACCCTAAAGACACCGACCCTAAAGACACCGACCCTAAAGACACAGACCCTAAAGACACCGACCCTAAAGATCCCGACCCTAAAGACACAGACCCTAAAGATACCGACCCTAAAGATCCCGACCCTAAAGACACAGACCCTAAAAACACAGACCCTAAAGACACAGACCCTAAAGATCCCGACCCTAAAGACACAGACCCTAAAGATACCGACCCTAAAGATCCCGACCCTAAAGACACAGACCCTAAAGACACAGACCCTAAAGATACCGACCCTAAAGATACCGACCCTAAAGACACAGACCCTAAAGATACCGACCCTAAAGATCCCGACCCTAAAGACACAGACCCTAAAGACACAGACCCTAAAGATACCGACCCTAAAGATACCGACCCTAAAGACACAGACCCTAAAGATACCGACCCTAAAGATCCCGACCCTAAAGACACAGACCCTAAAGATACCGACCCTAAAGATCCCGACCCTAAAGACACAGACCCTAAAGACACCGACCCTAAAGATCCCGACCCTAAAGACACAGACCCTAAAGATACCGACCCTAAAGATCCCGACCCTAAAGATCCCGACCCTAAAGATCCCGACCCTAAAGATCCCGACCCTAAAGATCCCGACCCTAAAGACACAGACCCTAAAGACACAGACCCTAAAGATCCCGACCCTAAAGACATAGACCCTAAAGACACAGACCCTAAAGACACAGACCCTAAAGATACCGACCCTAAAGACACAGACCCTAAAGACACAGACCCTAAAGATACCGACCCTAAAGATCCCGACCCTAAAGACACAGACCCTAAAGACACAGACCCTAAAGACACAGACCCTAAAGACACCGACCCTAAAGATACCGAACCTAAAGATACCGAACCTAAAGATACCGAACCTAAAGATCCCGACCCTAAAGACACCGACCCTAAAGACACCGACCCTAAAGACACCGACCCTAAAGACACCGACCCTAAAGACACAGACCCTAAAGACACCGACCCTAAAGACACCGACCCTAAAGACACCGACCCTAAAGACACCGACCCTAAAGACACCGACCCTAAAGACACCGACCCTAAAGACACCGACCCTAAAGACACCGACCCTAAAGACACAGACCCTAAAGACACAGACCCTAAAGACACCGACCCTAAAGACACCGACCCTAAAGACACAGACCCTAAAGACACAGACCCTAAAGACACAGACCCTAAAGACACAGACCCTAAAGATCCCGAACCTAAAGATACAAACCTAAAAGATAAAGCTACTGAAGGATACTATTTCAAACTGATCCGACTTCATCCACTTCATCACTGGAAAACATCTAACAATTAGCTTAGGACATGCTAACAACATCATAATTTGTGCTAACAACATGCTAACAATGTGGCAAAAATTGCTAATTCATGCTAGAAACCTGTTAAATCATGTTGGTAACATGTTAGCATCATGATAATTCACATTAGCAATGTGACAACTTGTTAATTCAAGCTAGCAATATGCTAATTCATCTTCACATGTAGCATGCTACATGTGAAGTAACATGCTAGTAACATTGTCTCGGAGTAAAACCTTCACACTTCAAGCTGTTCAATGGTATTTAAAACTTTTAGACCTGGCTTTGTCAAGCCAACATCATTCAAACTTTCTCATTTAGTTGTAATTTTGAGTCCCGTTGGTTGGCACGTGTGGATCTCCAGCAGTTTGTGATGGTGCAGGACAGACGGGGGCCTTATTTCAGGCCCGGTAATCTGGGCGTCACGTTCATTAGTCCTGAGATTATCTGCTAGCACACTTTACCCCTCTCTCAAAGTCACTGCTTCCCCATTCAGATAGCGTCTCTCTCAGCCCGTCTCTCGTCTCCTCGCAGTTCTCCAGTTCCCTGTCTCTCAGTATTTTGATGGTAATGTCTCTGTCAAGCTGAGGTCAGAGGGCGGTTCATGTGTCATCCGTTTCAGCTCATGCATCATGGATGATCGTTACTGAGCTAATCGTTATAAAGCCTCTTGGCTTCATGCCCTGAATCAGTTAGTGTGCACTTCTGCTCTCGTCAATAATCTTGATTAATTAGAGAATTAATGCTGCCGTTCACCGCATGACCTTGTGTGTTTTTGCCGTTTAACATCCAAGCTCCATGACGGATGCATCCGCTACAGTGGCAGATGTTCACAATGTTTGCATATTTGCACTTGCATTTATGTATTTTCATAATGTTATTTTATAAATATGTCCTGCCTGCATATATACACACACAACTTTCCTGTGTCTAACAGTAGAGAGCAGTGCTTGCAACATCAAGGTCATGGGTTCGATTCTCAGGGAAAGCAAGAACTGATTAGAATGTCAATGTGTTTCTTGAATGCAAATGATAAAAGCGTCTAATAAATGCATGAATGTGTATATATGTGAAGTGACTGACCCGGCATGCAGTCCCGCTCCGGGCTGCTCCGTGAGGACGGTGTGGTGGTGCTGATGGTGCTGGTGGGGGTCCAGGTGGCTGGAGTTCCGGTGGGTCGAGGCTCCTGACAGTTACAGCTGCAGCCCGTCGGCGTTTGATTCTCCATCACTTCCTTCACATTCTCCTCCACCTCATACGGCCATGGCAGCTCAAGCTCCTGACACACACAGTATCACATGTTAACACACACACACACACACACACACATGCAGCGTCACACACAGTATCACATATACACACACACATTTATACTCACTCCTTGTGTGTTAACACCAATGAAACCTGTAAGAGATCAGAGAGACATTACTGAAGAAATCATCCATCCATCCATCTATCTATATATCCATCTATCTATCTTTGTTATACCTATCGTTCTTCTATTCTATCTATCTATCTACCAGTCTGTTGACTCTATCCATCCTTCATCCATCCATCCATCTTTGTTATACCTATCGTTCTTTTATTCTATCCATCTACCAGTCTGTTGACTCTATCCATCATCCATCCATCTATCCATCTATCTATCTATCTATCTATCTATCTATCTATCTATCATCTATCTATCTATCTATCTATCTATCTATCTATCAGTCATCCATCCATCTCAAAAGGATCAAATCATTAAGGTAAAGCACTCAAATTTAATTTTGTTTAAATTAATCCTCCTGCACACGTTTATTTCATTCATTTAAACTTTTTATTTTATCTTCATCCAAAAGTAAAATCCTTGGTGATTGTGTGCAAATTGACAAAAACACAAAATATGAACTCAAAGCTGGTAAACTTCAGATCTTGAAACCATTAAACAATCATAAATATAAACATAATTATAAACCAAATCCATAACGGACAAGTTCCTGGACACAGAGTCTGAAACAAACACGCAGATCGTGACGCTTCCCAACAGGGAATTATCTCTGAACGTCCTGGCAAGGTTCTCTGAACGTTCTGGCAAGGTTCTCTGAACGTTATGAACAAACGTTCTTCCAGTAACATTAATATAACAGTTTGTTTTAGTGTTGAATGATGTTCTCAAAACTTTGCACTGAAAAATGGACATTCAGGACATTCAGAAATAACCTTTTCAGAACTTTTTGGGAACACAATTATTATGTTTTTAGAACTCATTATTGTTGGGTCTGTTAACACACACACACACACACACACAGTCGCACAAACCTTCAGTGAACAGCAGCAGAAACGCAGTGAGGATCCTGTTGTCCATCTTGACGAGCAGATCTGTGTTCTGCACTGTATGAGCAGCGGTCACTGCGCTCTGGATTACTGTAATCCACTGCACTCCATACATCCAATAATAGTCCTGATCTGTCTGTGCGTGACAGCCTCTCTCCATCCCGGAGGAACATCCATCGCTCACAGGAGCATTGCATTGCATTATTTCCTCTGTGTCTCGTGTTTCTCTTGACCCCCGGTTTCACAAACGAGGATTAAGTTAGTCTGAGATTAATCTGCTGTTTTAACTGAACGCAGATCTTCAGATATATCAGTGCTATCGTTTCATCTCACGATGCACATCAGTCTTTCTGATGCACGCTTATTAAAGCTACTTAAATGAGGTTTAATCTAAGGCTTTTAAACTGTGTGTTTATCTTCACAGGATTAGAGCAACGAATCCAAACAGAAACGTCACAAGTTTATTTACCAATTCCAGCAGCACTGCAAACATAAACAGAGGAAGTTATGAATAATAATTAAGCCTTTTAAAATTAATTCCCAAACCACTTTTCATAAACTGTAACTTAAATCTAAATCGACTGGTTTTATTCAAGTCAAAACTGTAATTTTATGATTGAATCGACCTATTCATTAACAGGCTGTGATTTACTCCCACAATGCATTGCGTTGAATGTCTTAATGAGGGAGTTCTGCTTTAATTAAGAGTGCATCGCTTCACCTGTGCTGAGAGAGCAGAGATGTGGTAAATAGTTGTGTGATCAGCAGGTTCATTGATTCAACGCTTGCACCATGAAAGCATCATCTGACACGAGACTGAAGTCTGTGAGGAAGAGCTTTAACACAGGCGGGACTCACAAGCAGAGCATCCGGAAATACTCCAACTACATCTACAAGATTGAGAAGGTGTGTTGCATTGCGTTAACTTGCTGATATTTATTGCGTTCCACACGTTTAACTTGCTGATGTTTATAAACTAGCTTTCCAAGTCACATTTGACAGAAGTGCTTCATGCAACGGGTCAGCTGAGGGTTTAAAGCGAGCCTTTCTCTCGTTTAAGGAGCTGTTTGTTGATATGAGTGACTCCGTCTCTCTGCTGCGGCTCCTGGATGATGTGCACGCGCAGGTGGGCATCGAGGCCGCGCGCCTCTCCAAGCTCAACCGGAGGCGCGTGATCACGCAGCGAGAGCTCCACGCCGCCGCCGTGCGCGCGCACCAGGACATGTGCGCGTGACCGCTCGCGCTCATGAGACCCTTTTAACTTTGTGCATAAATAAAGAGGTTAATATTTTTAAAAACGCTTCTCTTTGTCTTCACGCAATGGTGTTACTCTGCGCCCTTTCGCTGTTAAAAAATAAAATTAAATGCTGGGTTAAACACCCAGTTTAGTTATTTTTGGAAACCAACTCCGCTGGGTTGTTTTTAAACTAAATATTGGTGGGAGATCACTGCCTTTCTGGGTTAAAGTGAACCCTAAATGGTTTAAAATTGAACTAACAGGATGACTTGAAAAAAAAAAGCTTATTTCTTAAGTGCATGTGTGGGGAAAAAACACAGGCAATTTAATAGCTACACGGTTTATAAAGTTAAATTAGTTTTTAACTGTTGCGTGAAACCTTTTTTTGTTTGTTTATGAAAATGCTCTTAGTTTACAAAGGTTATCGAAGAGATGTACATGATTGCCTAAAAATATGGCAGTTTTAACTCTTACACAAGTTGACATTAGTCAAGTGTTTTTTTTTTTATATACATGACTGAATGTAAAGCACCGCATTAACATTAGCTTAAGTTAAGAAAGTTTCTATTTAGGACACAAGAATAAACCCGTGTGTGGAATGGTTTAATTCAGGGGTTTTGGATCCAGGGACAGTTTTCCAAGGGCCCCGTCATTGTTTTTGCACTTAATACAAACACATTTTATTCAGTGTGTTTTACGGAAAATAAGTTGCACCAGCTCAAACCTGCATTTTAGAGGGAGAGAACGAAGTTGTGTTTTATTACCTTCAGAAATAATGTAAAATGCTGGTAGCCTAAATGAAACCTTGAGCACTGTATAAACCTGAGTTTTACATTCCTTCAATCTAAGTTTAAATTTACTGTAAATCAAATGTTCAGTACTAAATATAAATTTAATAAAATAGATTTGCAATAAAATTACTATAAAATCAAAGCCATGTTTATTGACTATGAAGTTGTGTCCCAAATTTGAAGTTGATATCACAAATATTGAAGTTCCAGAGAGATTTTGTTTCGGCGCTGAACCCAAAATATCCTGCGTTTTCTTGTAACAGTTACAAATAAATACATTTCTGTCCAAATATCCTTTATATGACAAAACGGCAAAATGTGAAATGTCAAGACTCAAAATGTGATTCATCAAGACTAGAAAAGGTTTTGATTATAAAGTAGTTCAGATACATTTTGTATAATAAAACCTGACTCCGCCTACTAGGGGAAGAGCCTGATTAAGTAATTTGAGTCATTTCTGGAAATTCTATTTTCACAGGATGAATTTAGAAGTCATAAGCGTTTGAATAACTCCTATCTAATGAAGACAAAAATGTGTGATATGAAAAAATATGTGTCTCGCTAGCGGTGATAGTAAAATTAGTAGACAATACTTATTAAGCCAATTTGATCTGGTTTTAGATTTATTTAGAGTGAAGGATATTTTGCACATTAATTATTTTTGCTCTCCCATTTTCTCTGAAGGAAAAAGAAAATAAATAAATATGAGAAGCTTCCAGACACCAAGTGGCATCTCCACCAGGTGGCGCTGTAACATCAGTGAAATAAAGAGTCCGTTGGGTGATTTAAATGAGTAAATTGATTGGAAAAGCTCCTGTTTATTTCCAAATAATTTTGGCCAACAGATATAATTAAGTATATGAATTACGTTTCAAACACATGTGACAACTTGCCCCAATATACCACATCACAAAGAGCTTTATTGTCAAGCGTACTTTTATTGAATACATTATTAATAAACATATTTTTAAGGAGAAAATACTCTTGCCCTGACAACATAACGAGATGTATCTGATCAAATTATGCATCTGATCAAATTATAATTAAAATTTAAAATCTTGGTTACACGTTCCAAACAATGCAACGATAACAAATTATTATAACTATATATTTTGTACATGCATAAGGACACTATGCACAGTAAGCCTATAGATCAATAGACAAAAAATATATTAATAAACATTTGTGTTATCAGTCACAACTGCCAATGTGACAAAAAGCAACTTCATAATAGAATAGAATTTTTCAACTTGTTTTTTTTCCCCAGTTTGTTCAGCTGAACAAACGCTTTTAAATCTGACTCTAAATGACACATGTATTCCTTTTATAAACCAGACCACCTTTAAATCGCTTGACAATCAGCAACACTGACTGGAAGGAGCGGCTCTGGCGTTGAGTGGCGCACGTATCAACCAATCACATGCCTGCGTTCCGGAGAAGGCGGGAATAACGGTCGTTTCGCACCAATAAAAACTCCCCGAGTGAAGCCTCCGTCCAATGAGAGACAAGCAGTCAGCTGACGGCGTTCAGCGTCTAATGCACGGCAGACGCGAATCACTGTGAATCCGGAGCTCATGTCAATTCATCCCTCCTTCACAATCGGACCTCTTTATAAAGGTATGGGGTGTGTTATTTTACCATTTCCTTTCTAACATAGGTTGTAAACCCCTCGAACGTGTAAACACCAGCTGCGCGTTGGAGATCACGTGCTTATTAGTTCATGCATTGCATTAATTAGCTTAATCAAATCTCTAGAACGCAAAATCTGCTCTTAAGTTTTATGCTTTAGTCTTTGAATTAATTTCTATCTTTTGCAAATGAGATGGTACAGGAAAACTGCCTTTCAAGTTAAACATAGAAATGGAGAGTTTGGTTATAATGATAATATATCATAATATTATTCATATGACATGCATTTTTACAATAACCGCAATAGTGTGTGCTATTATATAAGTAGTGAAATTTGTTTTTATTAGATGTGTCAGATGCATTGTGACGATTTAATGCTATATTTAAAGGGATAGCGCACATTAAAATGAAAATGCTGTTATTAATTACTCTCTCATTTTAAATGCATAAGACTTTCGTTCATCTTCGGAAGACAAATGAAAAAATTTCGGATTAAATATGAGAGATTTGTGTCCTTCCATTGACAGTTGTTCCAATTGTGCCGCAACAATCACTTTTTGCAAAATGCATTGGCCTTTGGCAACATGGGTTGAACCGTGTTATTTTTCGCGTTTTTTTTCATATAGCATATTTTAGTAACATCATACATTAGGGATCATTCGAAAGCTTACGAAGTCTAAATTCGTCCTGTGAAAATTGTTTTGAAATTGGATGTGTTACCATGGAAATGGAACTCAATTTTTTCCTGGCTCCTCCCCGAGTGGGCGGAGTCAGGTTTCATACTACAAACTTTATTTGAGCTACTTAATAGTCAAAACCTTTTCTAGCCTTGACGCATATCGTCGGAAAGGTCTGAGTTTCAGGGTTTCATATTTAATGATTGTTTTGTGATCAAAATGATATTTGGACAGAAATGTATTAATTTGTTATCTCACAGGAACTACCAGTTTTGTGATATCAACTTCAAATTTGGGACACAATTTGGTTAGAGTTAGTTTAAACTTCCTTAACTTTTTAATTCTTACCTTTTTTTTTAATTCTTCCTCCTCTCTTGTTCTTTTCACATCTCACTCTCTTTTCCCGTCAGATGCAGTTCATGCTGTTGTTCAGCAGACAGGGGAAGCTCCGTCTGCAGAAATGGTACGTTCCTCTGTCCGACAAGGAGAAGAAGAAGATCACACGGGAGCTGGTGCAAACGGTTCTGGCCCGCAAGCCCAAGATGTGCAGCTTCCTGGAGTGGAGGGACCTTAAGATTGTGTACAAACGGTGAGTGGAGCGGCTGGAGCTCATCGCTTCATGTGAACCTGAGCATTGATTCACACTTTAACTAGTGATAAAACACAGTGTTAAACCTTTAATCACAGTCAACGGTTACATAATCAATCGTTAACTCTGTACTCTTTTTCAAAACATTCTAGACTGTGATTCAGTGCACTGGAATTGCCATGGTTTTATATGTTTGTTTTTGTTAAATATGTTTATCTAATTTTTATTGGTTAATTTTGATCAGTTATAGGTTTATTTGAGTGCTGTTAATCGCATCTAACATAAAAGTTTGCTAATGTATAATGTGTGTAATATGCATATATATATATACACATATATGTGTGTGTGTATATATATGTACACACACATGAATACGTATACACACACACACACGCACACATTCATATTTAAGTTCAAAAAGTAAAGAAACAGAGCAATCAAACGTCTCACACTGATGGCGGCACTCTTGCTCTTAAATCTATAACAAAACACCCTTTTTCTTTCAAATGCTTCAATTGTAATTGTTTGAATTAGTGGAAATCATTTTACTAAATGCAAACTTGACGGACCGCTTCATTTCCACTTTAAACTAATGAAAATCAGAAGTTACTAGCTATTATTAAATAAGTTTAATAGTTTAATTACATGTTAATATTTATGGTAGCGCTACAATAAAGCTCCATTAGTTAAGATAATCATTTGTTAGTCTTTATTATTGTTAAATTCAACATTTACTAATACATAATTCAGATCTGTTAATATTATTTAATGAACACTCGTATGTTTATTAACTAACTTTAACAAAGTTGAAATAAATACAATAATGAATGTATTGCTCTTTGGTAGTTAGTTTTAGTTAATGGGACTTTTATTATAAAGTGTTCTGATGTTTATTTTATCTCAAGTAATGAAAGTCTTGTTTTCTGGTTTCAGTTCTAGAGTCACTCCTGTTAGTGAAGCTCTTGCATGCAGTGCGTTTAGGTTTGGAAATATGTTTTTTTGCGTAACTAGTTAGAAAGAGGTTAATGAAAAATGTCTTGGCTACTAATTTAACCGTGCTGTGGGAAATCCCTGACTGTCTTTAAATATTAGCTCGAGTTTTGCTTCTAGTCACTTGTTTTCCTCATGAAAGTGTGTGATCAGGATGAAAGCAATCGCTCATTGAGATGAGGGGGTTTCAGTGGCGGGGGAACATTGACCTGAGAACTGACACTAGTGTTTGATTGATATAATATTTCAGTATTATCAACAGAATAATAGTGATACTGCTAGATTTGTTACCTCCCATGTCAAACGTCCCACTACATGCTAGGATGTTCTGGGCAGTTGCTGTCTGGTGCTCTTGAGATTGGGGTGGTTGCTATGGTGTTCTGAGTGGTTACTAGGGTAAGTTTCAGCTCTAAATCCCCCACAGATCATTTAATATATCGTTATAAATTCTCATTTTTGAGTGGATGGAAAAACATGATTTTTTTTTTGTCTGTATGTGTCTTTAAATGCAAATGAGCTGTTGTTTTCCAGAAGGGGGCTGTGCCTTGGGTACTCTGCCAAATAATATTGTTGGAAAGTTTATGATCCATATGCATTTTAAAGTCATATAAGCTTCTGATGTGTGTTTTTCTGAGCGCACACACCTGACGCTTACGCGCAGAAAGCCGGATGTCAGACGGAGCGTCCCGTGAGGATTAAACTGAGCTCTCTCACGTTTGTATTTGACAGAGACCCAGTCAGATATGTATGTGAACGTAAATCGAGAATCACTCGCTGCTCTCAACTAAACTCAACTTTAGTAGCTTAAGAATGCATTTCTTTCTTGAATTCTGCTGTTAATGCTCTGACGAGGAGATAAAGTTGGCGGACTGTGTTCTGCTCACTCACACACGGGCGGAGTCTCTGGTAATGAGGCGGAGTCAGTCAGCCGTTGTGGGCGGAGTCTCTGGTAATGAGGCGGAGTCAGTCAGCCGTTGTGGGCGGAGTCTCTGGTAATGAGGCGGAGTCAGTCAGCCGTTGTGGGCGGAGTCTCTGGTAATGAGGCGGAGTCAGTCAGCCGTTGTGGGCGGAGTCTCTGGTAATGAGGCGGAGTCAGTCAGCAGTTGTTTTGTTTTGGGGGTTATCGCTGCTCTACCCACACCAGTTTTCTCAAAACAGAACCATACCGCCAATCCAAACTGCATGCTAATCATCAATTATCTTGTTAAATGCAATCCTGACAGAAACACAGTTGGTTATGTATGTAAACGTAAACAGCAGGGACAGAAATCGCATGTGTGTATCAGATCTGTGTATTTAAGTGACAGCAGCACAATATACCGAACCTACTGCTATATCAAACAAAAGAGAAACAGAGAATCACTCACTGAATAACTTTCGTATCTGTTAATGCTCTGGCGAGGAGATAAAGATGGCGGACTATGCTATTCTAATAGGGCGAAGTCTATCAGCAGTCATGGGCGGAGCCTGTGCAATTTGACTTCACATTGTTTCAGATTTATGGGAAAAATAAATAGATTTTTACAGAGTAAGGTGGTTGTGTTCTTACTCTGCAGGCATATAATTATGTTCAAGTGAATTTTGCATAATAGGTCCCCTTTAATACTTTCATCACATTATTGTGTGCATTTTTTCACTGGAGTGTGTGCGCGTGTGTGCGCGTGTGTGTGCGCGTGTGTGTTTCAGCTTCTAAAGTCGAGCAGAATATAAATACGAACTTCAGCACAATTGATTTATGTTGATGATGTTATTGTGCGTTTGCAGTGAGGCGTGTGTTAGTAATGTGTGCGCGCTGGCGTTGTTTGTATTCGGGAGAAGGAGTGAATTTAAAATATGCGGCCACACGTTTGGTTTATTCCTCGCTGCGTCTCTGTTTCAGTGTCCTGTCCTCACGTTCTGTTCTTCATTTCACGAGGAGTCGTGATTCTCCAGAACCACAGAGTCAAACACACACGATCCACAGGAGATCATACACCCGACACTGCGTTTCTGTTCTTTTAGCATAAATCTAATTATAATGAACGCGTATCAACACAAACCCACAGGCTGTTTCTTCAGAAAACAGTCGAAAAAGAAAAACATTAGTTTTCTGACTGATTTCTGTGTGTATGTACAGATAAACACATGCGTGTCAGAATTATTACCAAACGCTGAATCATTCCAAAGAAAGAGTGACTGGACACTTTTATTTAATATTTCATGACGATGTTCAGGTCAAAGTTCGATCCCCAGATGAAACGGGAAGTGGAGAATTCCTCATTTGCATATACATTATTATTTACGCAGTCCATTTGCATATTTTATTTCAACCCTGTTGTCTGTTTTTTGTTTTAATTATGAAATTCTGTTCATTTGCATATTTAGATTTTTATAAAAGGGTTATTAGCATAAAAGATTTAGACAAACTTTTTGTTTTTGCTACTTGATTTGCAGGTTTTTATTATTGCGTTGTATTTAATTGCATTGATTATTTCTGCATTTGTTTTTATGTATTACGTGTTCTCAAGCATAGTTCAATTTACTCCGTTTGTATATTTTCATACAACTTAATTAAATTGCTTGTTCACCTCATTTGCATATTTTATTTTCATTAGTTTTACTTTTTTGTTTATTTAATCATATTTTATTCACTCCATTAGTTTTTTTGTTACTTTTTCATGTTGTAACATTATTTGATTACATTATTGCATAGTTTTATTGTATTTTATCACTCCGTTTGTGTTTTTATCTTCTATTCACTCCATTTACGTATTTATATTTTGCTTTCTTATTCACTAAATTTGCATATTTCTATTTAATTTTTTTATATGTCCAGCCATTTACATATTATTATCTTCCACTTTACGCACAAGTTGTTTTTTATTTGCATGTTTTTATTGTATTTTATTTGATTTACAAATTTTCCTTTTTTTTTATTCTCCCCCTTTACATGGTTTTATTCATGCACTTTTGTTTAGTGTATATTTCCCATTATTATTGCTTAAGTCAAGTCAGCTTTATATAGCGAATTTGTTTCACATTTAAAAAATATAAGAACTATTAAAAAAGTAATGCAGCACTGTTTTTGGCTGAACAGCAGCTCTAGAAGAAAGTCCTTGTCCAGTTTAAGTTCATTTCTGTTGTAAAATCACGAGTTATTGACTTGCACATCACCGGTTTCAACTGAAATCAGAATTTTTTTAATGCAATTATAATTCATTTACACGACAGCGGCGTTTTGGTGATCTGAGAGTGAAACCGGTTCCAAAGTGTAAGTTTTGAAAACCTCAGAAATGTTTGAATGCTTATGTGTGTGAGTGTATCATCTTTACGGTCACATTGCCAGTTGTCTGCGTGCATAACACATGCATAAGGTTTTAGTCGTTTTTGCAGGTTTCAGCAGCAGCTTCAGGACGGAGTGTTTTACTGGCATACGATAAACTGACGACGCATCTGCAGCCGACGGCACAATGGTTTTTAGCGAGGCTGCAGACGCTTCATATGCCAGTAAAACACACTGTCCTGAAGCTGCTGCGGATGAAAGAGCTCCAGACGGATGAGCGTAATGATGAACGTGACCTTGTGTCTACAGCAGTTCCTCTGCTTTGGTTCGCTTCCAGATTCATTCCCTCACAGCTCGCCCCGTCTGACCTCTGACCCCAGCCGCCCGCTCTTACTATCTGTCTCTGTAAGCTCCCGTACAAACTGAGCATTAGCATTGCTAAGCAGGCAGCGTTGTGTGTGTGTGTGTGTGTGTGTGTGTGTGTGTGTGTGTGAGAGAAATGCCAGTACAGGCTTATTCAGCATCATGTTTGATCATCATGAGACATGCACTCTCAAAATGACATGTTCCTTCCTGATTGGCTGGTTTGATTTAAGTCAAGTAACCTTTATTTATATTCAATAAAGTCAATACATATTGTTTCAAAGCAGCTTTACAGTGGTCACATGAAAACAATAAAAACAAAGTTTGTTTGGCTGAACAGCAGCTCTAAAAGAGCAAGCGAATCAATACAATTGAAGAATATTAAGTGTTACGTGTCCTCAACTAATCAAGCCAGATTATGCAGCCTAACAATCGTTTTACATGATTTGGATTAAAAATGTATGTATAATGTGTTATGTGTATGCCAGGTTAAAAAGATGTGTTTTTAGTCTACATTTAAACTGACAGAGTGTGTCTGCTTCCCGAACTGTAATAGGAAGACTGTTCCAGAGTTTAGGAGCTAAATAGGAAAAGGATCGACCGCCAGCAGTTGACTTTGATATTCTAGGTATTATAAGCTGGTCAGTATTTTGGGATCGCAATAGACGTGAAGGACTATAATGTGTTAAGAGATCGCTCAAGTACTGTGGAGCTAAACCATTTAATGCTTTGTAAGTAATTAGCAAGATTTTATACTGTATTCTGTGTTTAATAGGAAGCCAGTGCAGGTTTGACAGAACTGGGATAATATGCTCATACTTCCTGGTTCTAGTAAGAACTCGAGCTGCTGGAGTTTGTTTATTAAGTGTGCAGGGCAACCACCCAGTAGAGCATTTATGATTTCAGTCAGGATGCACAAGTTGAAAACTAAATTTGCATATTTTAATTGCATTTTATTACTCGTTGATGCCATTTGAATGTTTTATTACATTTACTAAATTTGAATGTTTTTACTTATCTCTTAATTTTTTTGTGTGTATTTTATCACTTATTCACTCCTTTTGACTAGTTTTTCTCATTTACGCAATTTGCACACAACGTTTTTTATTTACACTTCATTTGCATATTTTATTTACTTTTCATAACATTCACTCCATTTTAATATTGCGTTTTTTTTATTTATTTTTTATTCATTAAATTTTTTTATATGATTTCCACTCCAATTGCTTATATTATATTTTATTACTTATTCACTCCATATTTTATTGTATTATTCCCTTCTATTTTTCTAGTTTATTTATTTTTTTAATATGCACTAGTTAGATATATAATGCATATTCACAGACACACGCATGTTCACAACGCCGCATTTTGGACAAAAGTTGTATGTTGAGGATGTGATTTCATTCTCATTCTCTCGCACACAAATGCATTAAAGAGTGTCTGTCCGGAAGACGAAACGAGCGCTCAATCCCGTCTGCTGATCACAGCAGTTCTTCAGCACAGGGAGAAACGCTTGCTCAGCGACTCTCTCTCCAGACACAGATCCTCTCGAATGTGAGAATGAAGATAAATGAAGTGTCAGCTGAAAGAAAGGATGCATTACTATTATTACTCAACCAAGCACGCATGCAGTTTGATGGAGCGAAAGAAAGAATAGACTATAATGTCAAATCCTCTTTTTTAACATGTAAATGTTTGCTTGGTTTTATCTAAAGCCGTTTTAATTTTGACAGTTTAGATTTATAATCTTTTGACTGTTTTAGTCATATTTTAGTCGTCTGAATTGTTTTAGTCCAGTTGTGATGCATCAATTAAGCATATATCAAAAATTGCCCAATTCATTATATACACCTGTGAATATGAATGATATTAATGATATGTTATGTTTCAACTTTAAGTAGTGCGTAATGTTGCTGTTTGAGCATTAAACAGATTTGCAATGTTAAAACCCTCAAAGTCACTCCAAAAGGAGATTTTACTGAATTCACTTTCCAAGAACTAGAAAGAACGGCTCGTTTGGACTACGAGTTGCAAAGTTTTCTGGATTTTATGAAGTCATTTGTTTGACCTTTTTAAGGCACACTTAGAGAACTTAGAGTGGTTAATTTATTTTAAACACTGTTCCTGAACATCATAACCTGCACATTTCCCGGAGAGCAGCTTCCAGAACCTAAGAGAGTACAATGCAGCTGCGCACTAAAGCTTCTCCTGAAATGGAGCAGTTTCCACTCGGACAGTCTGTTGTTTGTGGATCACCGATTGTAAGGATGTCTTATCGTTTGATGTTGCGTTTTCTATTAACAGTTGCAATTTTAAGTTATATGTTGTTGCTACAATGTAAACAAAGGGCAACGTTTTGGCCTGTTAGCAAACATTAGTGTTGCTTTAGTGTTTCCTGTAGCGTTTGTAAGCTCTCGCTTTTCATCGAAAAGGCTTATCTCACCTCTTAGGAAAGTCAAGCATGGTCTTGTGATCGATTACTGTTTGTATTACCATAGTTTTCTGTATAATTAAGTGGTGTATAACTTTGAATTTAAATGTATAAGAAAAAAAGGAGGAAAGAATGCATTCCACTGTAAAACGTCCGGTGAAATCTGTGCTTGCAAAGTCTGTTTTACACTTCTTAAATCTGAACCCAATTTGAAATGTTCATCCATCCGTCCATTTGTTTGTCCATCCGTCCGTGATTTTTCTCTTTTCTTTTGTTGTTCGTTTATATTACTATTCTCACAGCGGTTTACGTTCAATTAAGACTGAACCGAATTGCATTTACGTGAATTCTCACCAAAAAAGGACATTACCCTAATTTATTCGGTGATAAATGTCAATAGGTTTTCATTAGGTTTTTTTGTCATTCATAATTAGTTTTAGACGTCTGAAAGTAGTATCAGCAGGTGCCTTTGATTTGATGTGCTTTGTCAAAAATATTGCTCCTATTATAATCGTAATGTTGTCTAAATCTTAAGCAATTCCATTGTGTTTTCCTTGTCTGAGAAATTAGGCATCTTAACTGTCAGTAATGGATTCAATTGGCAACTAAAAGTAAAAAACATTGTTTGTGTTGCAGATACGCCAGTCTGTATTTCTGCTGTGCCATCGAGGACCAGGACAACGAGCTGATCACCCTGGAGATCATCCACCGCTACGTCGAGCTGCTCGACAAATACTTCGGCAGCGTAAGTCAAAATTGACGTGACGTCACTTTCACTCAAAAAACACGAACCCAATAATCATACAGGGATTATTCCTCTCAAACTCAGGTCTGCGAGCTGGATATCATCTTTAACTTCGAGAAGGCGTATTTTATCTTGGATGAGTTCCTGCTAGGAGGCGAAGCTCAGGAGACGTCGAAGAAGAACGTCCTGAAAGCCATCGAGCAGGCGGATCTGCTGCAGGAGGTGAGGCGCGAGCACTGCCCGTCCTGAGAAAGATAGTTACAAAAAAAGATTGGTCTGTTGAGATGTTTACATCCAGCTGCCCTAGAATAACCCACGACTGGTTGAATGGGTCTCTTGCGCACCCGGGTTCATTCCCGCCGCAGCAAAGCAACAGGATCGTTTGCGTGTTTCCTAGTGTTTTTGGCAGTTGCGCGCTACTGTTCTGCCTCGCTCTCTCTCTCTCTCGCTCGCTCGCTCTTTGAGTTGAAAGGTAGAAATCCCTCAGGGGCCACAGGTTCGCAGTGATTACCCAGCCTCCCCGGCGCTTGCAAAACAAAACGCTCCTTTGTTTGTGATAGTGTGGAGGAACTGAGCTTTCACAGACTCTTCATGGAGATCTGCAGGATGTCCTGATGCGTTTTCAGATTAAAGCTGAAGTGTTTTGTTTTTTTTACATTTTAAAATGCTTTCTCATGTCTTTTTATGTGCACTATAAATCTAATCTAAAGCACCCTAGCTTTGCGTCTGCATAGCAACACCCTGGCAACCATCCAGAACACCTCAGCAGTGCCACAGTGAGACAAACTCTCACCTCAGAACCGCATGGCAACACCCTGGCAACCGTTCATAATGCTGTAGCAACAGCAATGCAACACACCAAAAACACACAGGACACCATGGCAACTACATTTGGTAACCAAGACAGCACATTATATAGCAACCACATACTGTAGCAACCCACTAATAACACTCCTCAGAACCGCATAGCAACACCCTGGCAACCGTTCAGAATACTGTAGCAACAGCAATGCAACACACCAAAAAACACACAGGACACCTTGGCAACTACATTTGGTAACCAAGACAGCACATTACATAGCAACCACATACTGTAGCAACCCACTAATAACACTCCTCAGAACCGCATAGCAACACCCTGGCAACCGTTCAGAATACTGTAGCAACAGCAATGCAACACACAAAAAAACACACAGGACACCTTGGCAACTACATTTGGTAACCAAGACAGCACATTACATAGCAACCACATACTGTAGCAACCCACTAATAACACTCCTCAGAACCGCATAGCAACACCCTGGCAACCGTTCAGAATACTGTAGCAACAGCAATGCAACACACTAAAAAAAACACTAAGAACGCCATGGCAACTACATGGCAAAGTTTTGGAAACCAGCCAGCACATTATAGCAACCGCATTCTGTAGCAACCCACTAATAACACTCCTCAGAACCGCATAGCAACACCCTGGCAACCGTTCATTATAACTATTATAGAAACTGCATAAACAGACTAAAACACTTTAACATTTAAAAAAAATACTCTAGCAACACACACTCACACACATGTGTGACTCACAAACACTCTATTGCATAGCAGTGCAACCGTAACCGCTCAGAGCAACCCTACCTACTGCCTCAGACCTGCATAACAACACCCTGGCAACCATCCAGGGCCGTGTTTCCCAAGAGCATCGTAAGCCTAAGTGGATCACTGAACCATTGCCACCAACTTATGCTCACGATGCTTCGGGGAAATGCAGCCGGAACATTATAGCAACCGCATACTGTAGCAACACCCTAGCAACCACCCAGAACATCTTGGCAATTACATAGCAACCTGTTATGAACACGATAACCAGCAGAAATTCCTAGCAACTGCATAGCAACACCCGGGCGACCATCCAGAATGTCTTGGCAACTATCCAGCAGCTGCATAATAACATGCTAAAAAATTACTCAAGCGTTTGAACTCTCGCTCTCACATGCACACACACACCCGCACTCGCACACCCACATACACACTTGTACACGCATGCACATGCGAGCTCACACGCGCACGCTCACACTCGCATGCGCACACAAACACATTCACTAGCACACGGACTCTCACACACACACAACTCCCAGTTTCTCTCATCATGAGAACAGGATAATCTGTCAGTCAATAAATGGGGAAACAAAGTATCCTCTGTTACTCAGTTGGAAAAGTAACTTATATTTTGCTGTGAATTTAAATGTAATGTGTTACTTTACTACTTGAGAAACACTGCTCGTGATTGCAGCAATAGTTCTGCTTAAAGAGAGAGAGTGCGTTTATAAATATGAGATGGCAGAGATAAAGTAACTGCAGTCGCACTGCTTATAATGTTTTCTCCCTTGTTTTCCTCTGTGGAGCCGGAGTTGCATAAATCACACACTTCAGCTTTAATTAAGATGTTTTTACCCTCTTTCACGTGTTTCATGTCTGTCTTCTCTCTTTTGCTTTCTGTATTCTTCCTTCTTTCGCCCGCCCCAACTGTTTTGATTACAGAATCTAGATTTTCAGATCCGTCTGCTTCCAGGTATGATTTCAGGTCATTGATTAGCGTGTGTAGCGTCAGTCTCCCTGTAGATGAATCTGATCCCAGCGCAGCCGCACTTTATTCCACATGCCGTCAACTTCCAGAAACAAATGCACTGGATCTGGATTCAGGAAGTTGATGACATGCTGAATTTGTTCTGAATAATGTGCTTAGAGAAACTAGTTACTATAGATTGAAAAATCTCACTAAAATGAGTCACATTTCATCCCAAAATCAAACGCAAAAAAGAAAGAAAATTCAGTCAAATTGAAAAATCTTTTCTTTTTTTTTCACTTCTCCACAATCAAAAGGAAAAAAGTTATTAAATGCTTGTTTTTTTACGTTTTAGAACAATGTTTGTGCATTTTGATTAATAAATTTCCACTTTTTCCAGCATTTTTCCACATTTTCCCAAAATCAAAAGAAAAGAATAAAACATTTTTTCATTACTTGTTTCGTTTGAGTGAAAAATTAAGCCTTTTCTTTTTTCTTTTGCTTTTGACCTTTTAAGTTTTTTTTCCCATTGTGATTGTTAGTTTCCCCATTTTCTTTATGCAAAGGCCTATTTCTTTCTTTCTTTGATTTTTGGGGTGTAACGCAGTCTTGACAGGTTTTGTGAGATTGACCCCAGTTAGTTACTAATGAAACTAAGCAGTTTAATGTCCTGTATATTGCCAGAAATGACCTCTTGTGAAAACAGTCTTTGAATGAATGATGTGATTTGGAAGATTTTTTTCTTTCCATTTAAGGGTGATTTCAATCACTAGTTACAGACTAGATGAAATGGAAATGTTCGATCAGCGTCGGTGAACCCCAGCCGAGCAGAGCTGCGTTTTATCTCTGTCCCGAGGGCCGAATTACAGGCAGACAAGAGAGGAAAAACGAGAACAAAGACATGCTGTCCGTGTTTAGCAGCAAGACATGACCTAAATGTGCAGATCACGGACTGAGCGGCAAACGGCCAGCACTGCTGGAGCTTCACCTCTTTATGGACGCCATGGTTCAAGCGAATTAGCTTTTAATGTGAGAAATAAACAAAGTCATATTTGCATTTACATTCATGCATTTATCAGACGCTTTTATCCAAAGCGACTTGCACTGCATTCAAGAAACGCATTGATATTCTAATCCGTTTCCCTGGGAAAGCAAGTAGATGTAATATAGAAGAGAAATGCATTATCAGTGCAAACATGCGGTTTGAGCCTCGGGGGATGCCGTAGTCTCGACAGGATTCTGATTCCAGGTCAGATTTGTGTTTGTTTAATGAGTTTGAGCTGAGTATTATCAGTGTACAGTAATGCCTTGAGATACGAGCATAATCCATTCCAGGATGAGCTCATAACTCAAGTTGCTCATATCTCAAATCATTTTTTCAATAATCGTAAATCTCTTGTTGCCCCCAGTAACCCCCGCTGTAAAACCAAGCTGCCTCTAGTGGAGATTATATGCAATTACCCATAAATGAGGAGCTTGAGCTGCTGCGAGTGCTGAACACCTCTAGCGTCTGTAAGCTGCTCATATCTCAAAGCAAATATGCTCTAAGGCTTGCTCGTATCTCAAATATTTACTCGTATCTCAAAGCAAAAATGCTTGAAGGCTTGCTCGTATCTCAAATATTTACTCGTATCTCAAAGCAAAAATGCTTGAAGGCTTGCTCGTATCTCAAATATTTACTCGTATCTCAAAGCAAAAATGCTTGAAGGCTTGCTCGTATCTCAAATATTTACTCGTATCTCAAAGCAAAAATGCTTGAAGGCTTGCTCGTATCTCAAATATTTACTCGTATCTCAAAGCAAAAATGCTTGAAGGCTTGCTCGTATCTCAAATATTTACTCGTATCTCAAAGCAAAAATGCTTGAAGGCTTGCTCGTATCTCAAATATTTACTCGTATCTCAAAGCAAAAATGCTTGAAGGCTTGCTCGTATCTCAAATATTTACTCGTATCTCAAAGCAAAAATGCTTGAAGGCTTGCTCGTATCTCAAATATTTACTCGTATCTCAAAAGCAAAAATGCTTGAAGGCTTGCTCGTATCTCAAATATTTACTCGTATCTCAAAGCAAAAATGCTTGAAGGCTTGCTCGTATCTCAAATATTTACTCGTATCTCAAAGCAAAAATGCTTGAAGGCTTGCTCGTATCTCAAATATTTACTCGTATCTCAAAGCAAAAATGCTTGAAGGCTTGCTCGTATCTCAAATATTTACTCGTATCTCAAAGCAAAAATGCTTGAAGGCTTGCTCGTATCTCAAATATTTACTCGTATCTCAAAGCAAAAATGCTTGAAGGCTTGCTCGTATCTCAAATATTTACTCGTATCTCAAAGCAAAAATGCTTGAAGGCTTGCTCGTATCTCAAATATTTACTCGTATCTCAAAAGCAAAAATGCTTGAAGGCTTGCTCGTATCTCAAATATTTACTCGTATCTCAAAGCAAAAATGCTTGAAGGCTTGCTCGTATCTCAAATATTTACTCGTATCTCAAAGCAAAAATGCTGGAAGGCTTGCTCATATCTCAAAGTATTACTGTTATTTTATTACAATTTTATGAAAAATCATCAGACTTTTTTTATGGTCTGGATTTCCAAAACATTAAACAAGTCATTGCCTAATTAATTGTGATTTAACATCATTTTATATCAGCGTTTAATTTATATCACGTCTTGGCCAATGGATTTCTACTCAAGCACCTTTTTTCCCTCTAAAATGATTTTACAAATATACGTGTGAATATTTATTAGCTATTGCATTAAAAATACTCCAAAAGACTTGTTTATGTTTGTGGGTAAGTTATGAAGGCTTGTTAAATAGTTAGTTGTTTGTTCAAGTCAGTGGAAACGTGGGTCAGTTTTGAGAAATGATTAAAAGACGAAATCAGTTTTTCATGACGCTATTAAACGTACTTTATTTCTTCAGTCCACGTCGATTCCTGTGTTCAGTTGCATAAACACAATCATCATGCATGATTAAGAGCTGGTTGTTAGCCGAGGGATAATCTTTTCTTTTTAATGCAGCTTATGTTGTTTTGACTGGATCGATTGCACGATTTGCCTTCACTCGCCATGAAAACATTCTTTATCCAATTCCACGAGTTCTTCTCCTTCTGTGAAAAGGATTTGTCGTCGTTTGGTGGAATCGGGCTGTTTGATTGGCTGGTGTTTCTGTCCGTAGAGCCAGACTGAAGACTGGGGAGGTTTGGCCAATGAGGAGATCTTATAATTGGCCGGAGTCCCGCCCACCCTGTCAGCCTATTGGTAAATGGTGTGATTTGCCTGAGCCGATCACTGATTGGGCATGATGAAGCTCTCGCTCGCTCTGATTGGAGGAGACGTGGTGACGTGATGAGGGGGGAGGGTTTGACCTTTTTAACTCTTGACCTCTGACCTGATGTGTATATTATTTGAAATGCATCACATACTGCTGAGTTTGCTATAACTCGTACACTATTCATCCATTTATGAACAAAGCCATACATTTAATTCAGCTTTTACTTGTCACAAATCCTGATCTGCAGTATTGTCAAACAAATATGCTAATTAGACGGCAGAATCTGTCTTAAAGGGCCAGTAATGGTAATTTCAGATATTGGATTGCATTCAATTATCATAATGGCATATTCAGCAAATGACTGAACGCATATTATGAACGCATGCATGCAATGCAGATGTTGCATTAAAGACACGCACCCCGTCTCCACAATCAGACGCTCTGGCTGTCTGTGACATGATGCCTGATGGGAACTAACCCGCATCGGATGACAACAAGTGTTATTACTGCATTTTCATTAATTGTGCCTGCATACAGATGTGCATAACTCCCTCATCTCAGGACGGGTGTCTCGGCGAGGAGGGAGTGTGTGTGTGTGTGTGTGTGTGTGTGTGTGTGTGTGTGTGTGTGTGAGCTGAGAATGAGGGATGAGTTTTTCATTTTAGGGCTTCGCCACTGCATCAGAATAAATCACATTATGCAGCGAAGGGTTTGTTTTATGATGTGATCTCTGAATCACACACGCGCTCTCTCTCTCTCTCTCTCTCTCTCTCTCTCTCTCTCCTATCTTTCTGTTTCTAGCTAAAATAATGACATTATTATACAGTATTTCTTTCAGGAATGTTCTGCCGTCATTTTTATCAGGTGTATAGTTGAAATAAGGTCCTTTAATCCAGATTCCGGTCCTGCTGCTGTTTGTTATCCTTCTAAAATAAAAAGTCTTTGTATTGGCACACAATGCTATTGAAATTATTACTGCTAATGCATTTGAGCCAAGTGCATTTATTCTGCTTATATAGTCGTGATTCATGTTTGTATTTATTGCAGTTCATCTCTGAACTCCAGCGCACTCGTTTATCGTGTTTATAATCATCCGCTCTTCTTCCGAGTGAAGCGAGAGCGTAAAGATTAAAAAATGAGTTAAAGCTCTGATTGGGGGATTTAAAAGTTTAACATCTGGCAACCGCAATCTTATTTAATCTTATTAAAACGAGACTGTAATGTTTTCGCTCTTTTTATTTGCCAAAAACAAAGAGATTTTTTTTTTAAATAATTGTTTTTAACCACATATTAGTCAATTAACAATATTGCATGATGATAGTCACAGTTATCTAATCTTATTTAAAAGTTTAACATCTGGCAACCGCAAACATGAACGCTCGCAGAATTTTATTAAAACGAGCCTGTAATGTTTTCGCTCTTTTTTTATTTGCCAAAAACAAAGAGATTTTTGTAAAAATAATTGGTTTTTAAGCACATATTAATCAATTAACAATATTGCATGATGATAGTCACAGTTATCTAATCTTATTTAAAGGTTTAACATCTGGCAACCGCAAAGATCAACGCTCATGGAGGCGTGATTTCCAACAACAGATTTTAGTACAATTTAGATTTTTTTATCGCATTTTAGTCTTTTTTTGTCAACGATATTGCATGTTGGTTTAATCACAGTTG
The DNA here is from genome assembly GCA_037043235.1 of Rhodeus uyekii. Taxonomy (NCBI): domain Eukaryota; kingdom Metazoa; phylum Chordata; class Actinopteri; order Cypriniformes; family Acheilognathidae; genus Rhodeus; species Rhodeus uyekii. The sequence goes on along the minus strand of JAWRVZ010000361.1, from coordinate 32,719 downwards.
TCGTTTAATGACCTTATTTTCGTCTATGAGGGGGAAAAAAAACAAATATTTTCCACCACACTTTTAATCCCGGCATTCTCCCAGACTTTTACTTAATTTTAATAACCTGATTACCGTTCCGTACATGTTTAATTTTGTGTGCCTCAACTTTATATATTTAAATTATTTTATAATAAACCAATTTCAAGCTTTGGTGTTGAACTTCAAACAAACTGGCTAACTGTTTTTAATTAAAAGCCCCCGGTTCTCCGTCAGCGAGGGAAAGCGTGTGACCTGGGAAAGTAATTCTGGAACATTCCTGAAAGAACATAAGGAATTCCTCAAAGGCCCCGGAGCGCCGGCTCATCCGGCTTAATTACAGAGCAAATCTAGACTGAAGCGCATTTGAGTCCGCCGTGAGACGCCGGAGTTTGAGTGGCTTGATCAGATGCTGAGTGTGTGTGTGTGTGTGTGTGTGTGTGTGTGAATGTCCTGCAGGTGTTCTGAGTCCGAACACATCCGCCAAATCCTCCGGACTCTTCCAGAGTTAGACCGGCTCGAGGCGATGCTTCAGGTCTGGCTTTCCTTCCATGCGTAGAAGCGTTTGCTGATGTTAGCGTAGTCGGCTCTAGATACACGGATGTATTGAGCTGTCCGTGTTTAATGTGTGTGTTTGTGCGATGGGTTCGTAATGCTGTCAGTCATCTGTGTTTTCGTGTCTCGTTGTCCCTCTTCCCGCTCAGAGTTTATGGATTATGTTGCCGTTTCCCTTCCTGTCTGCTAATAGAGAACCAATGCTTTACAGCAGTTCTCATCTGGCTTTACCTCAGGACCAACTGTTATATATTTTGTTATATATGTGTGTGTGTGTGTATATACATGCAGTTTTGTGAAAGAGTTTTCCCCTTTTTCATTTCTTATTTTTTAACATGTTTATCACAATTAAAAATGTCAGCTCCTCACACAAATTTAAATTTTAGTCAAAGAAACGCAAGTTTTTCTAAAATGCCTGAGTTAAATTTCTCTAGACACACCCACGTCTCATTTACTGTCACAGCTGTTCTCAATCAAGGATCACTTAAATAGGACCTGCCTAATAAAGTGAAGCAGAACAAAAGATCTTCAAAAGCTGGAGAAAAAAAAGAAAGAAAAAGAAATCAGGAAGGGGGCAAACTCTTTTTCCACTCCACTGTGTGTGTATATGTGTGTGTATGTTTTTTTTCTTTATTCAGTAATATGTTTTTGAAATAACTTTTGTTCAAGGCTGCATTAATCTGATGAAAAATCCAGTAAAAGAGTGAAATATTATATCAATATTCTGTGTGAATATATATATATATAGTAAAGTGTCATTTATTCCCGTGATTAAAGCTGAATTTATTAGATCATAAATACTGTGTAATATTATATCAGTGTAAAACTGCTGTTTTTTATGTGAATATATAGTAAAGTGTAATTTATTCCTGTGATTAAAGCTGAATTTATTAGATGATAAATACAGTAAAACAGTGTAATATTATATCAGTGTAAAACAGCTGTTTTCTATGTGAATATATAGTAAAGTGTCATTTATTCCTGTGATTAAAGCTGAATTTATTAGATCATAAATACAGTAAAACAGTGTAATATTATATCAGTGTAAAACTGCTGTTTTCTATGTGAATATATAGTAAAGTGTCATTTATTCCTGTGATTAAAGCTGAATTTATTAGATGATAAATACAGTAAAACAGTGTAATATTATATCAGCGTAAAACAGCTGTTTTCTATGTGAATATATAGTAAAGTGTCATTTATTCCTGTGATTAAAGCTGAATTTATTAGATGATAAATACAGTAAAACAGTGTAATATTATATCAGTGTAAAACAGCTGTTTTCTATGTGAATATATAGTAAAGTGTCATTTATTCCTGTGATTAAAGCTGAATTTATTAGATGATAAATACAGTAAAACAGTGTAATATTATATCAGTGTAAAACAGCTGTTTTCTATGTGAATATATAGTAAAGTGTCATTTATTCCTGCGATTAAAGCTGAATTTATTAGATGATAAATACAGTAAAACAGTGTAATATTATATCAGTGTAAAACAGCTGTTTTCTATGTGAATATATAGTAAAGTGTCATTTATTCCTGTGATTAAAGCTGAATTTTCAGCATCATTATTCCAGTTTTAATGTCACATGATCTTCACAAATCATTCTGATATGATTATTTGATGATCAACAGACATTAATGATAGTGGTTTGATAGAAAGTTCTAAAGAAAAGCATTTATTTGAAATATAAGTCTTTTGTTACTTTATTAATTTCTTTATGGTCACATTTGATTGATTATATGCAACCTGTATGAACAGAAAGTATGAATTAAAAACAAAAACCCAACCTGACCTCAGACTTTGTACAACAGCGTTTGTTTCATTCAGAATTTGTGATTGACTACAAAATAGATCTTGATTAGCTTAATTGCAGTTATTTTAAACAGTATTGAGTGCATTGACACGTACAGTAAAATAGTGATAATTATTGGACATCTGGGATGTATAATCATGCTTGCATTTAATAAGATGACTGAATCGCTGGACATTTACATGCAGAATAAGAGTGAGGGAAATCTGTTTTAGTAAAGCATCATTTAATGTTGTATCAATGAAGAGACTGTGTGTGTAATTCCACTGCATGTCGTCCTGCTTGTTTACTTGTGTTTGTGTGTGTGTGTGTGTGTCTGCACCATTTTCTGTGTGTGTGTGTCTCCTTCAGCCCCGACATGAGTACTTTAACGTGCCTGTGTACTGATTGGCTGCTGCATGCCGAGCCCCTCCCCCTGCACGCCTGACTCCGCCCCTCTCTCAGCACTGTCCAATCAGAGAGCAGCATCTTGGACCGGGTTTCACCTGCACCGTGTCCGATGTTTCAGTGTGTGCTGGTCCTTCATCTGAACTGATTTTATCCCTGTATCTTGTTCAGGCGACACTCGTTCGTAACGTCAGGAAATCAAAATTTGCTCCAGCGGTTCTTCACGCTTACAGATGGACATTTATTTACTATTCAGTGAATGAGAGAATTATCTGTAATCATAAAGACTTAAAAAACAAAATCATGTTCTTAATGTCTTTTACAATGAACTGTTTCAGCAAAATTGGATGCGTAGAGTTCGGATAGAGTAGAAAACAGGTGTTGATATTTAATGGCATTTTGATTCTCATGTGATTTTAGTTTTTAGGATATTTTAAGATGTTTTAGGAATAATATTTTTACTTCTAAGCAAAAAAAATGTTGTTCTCAAGTGTTCCCGTATAATTTTTCAGCACAAATATCTAAACATTCTTAAATCAAAAGACATTTCCTGAAGAAAAAATGACTTGTTTTCAGAACAATTGGTCATAATTAAAATTATACTTAACTCAAATCGTAAATGATGATTTCAAATAAAAGGTCAATTTTGGGGATTTATTCCCAATTTTGGGGATTTATAAGTGCGTTTATTATTATTTATAAATGTCTTGATATATCATTATATTGAGTTTATTTTCTGACCCCTTTGGCAGAGATTTGTTCTTATTTTAAGCATTAAGAATCTTTAGCAATTTTTAGATGTTTGTACTGAAAACTAAGATAAGAATAAATATTTTGCAGTGTTTAAGTATTTGGTCGATTAAATTTAGTTATTTTAAAATTATGAGTTTGTATGTGCAATGGCAACTTTAGTTTTTTTAATTGATTTATTTCATAGAAATGTATCAGTTAATTTAATTAACATTTATTTGATCTACTCGCACATATACACACTTGCTCTCTCATACACACAAAAACACTCTCTCTCACACACACACACACACACACACAAACACGCTCTCTCTCTTACTAACACAAACACACACATACTCTATATTTTTTACACTTAGAAACACTTACTCTTCAGTGTTTGATACAATCTATGAATGTTTGTTCAATATTTATAGCGTTTGATTTGATCATGTTTGGAGGTAGAGTGTGTGTTTTGAATAAGTTCATGTAACGCCGTGAAAATAAACAAATGACGTATGAGAATTGACAGAAGTGTGTATTTGTGTTTATAGCTCATCCTGTCCAGTTAATATTTTGCGTTAAAGTATATTTAGCATAATGAAAATTAAGCCTGTTTTAGGAATATTCTTTTGTTTTTCGTTGTGCATTGAATGGTTATTTTATGACATTTTAAACATTTATCACACAAACATTTTTTACTGTATTTGTTTTTATACACATTCAAATAACTTTATGCAAAATAATCTTAATGCTTCTTTCTTTCATGCGAAATACAAAAGGGATAAACCTGATATTAAAACTTTGATAAAGAATGTTAATTGTTATTAGTGTAATATGAAAAATAATTTAAGGTACCGGTAATATTATTGAAGTATTGTGTGGTGGCAAAATCTTTTATCAATTCTGAATAAGAGACAAATATCTCAATTATAATTTAAAAAGGTGTATTTTCTCATGAGAAAACAGTCATACAGACATCCGACGTTGCCCTGCAGAGAGTGATGGAGAAGGGAGGGCAGCTCCAGCATTTATACCGCTAATCAAGGCTGAAGGCTCAGTTGTAATTTGTAATTACCCTCTTTATACCTCAAACTTATTTCTTCAAACTTACTATATCTTACCTACTAGTTCTACAGAATAAAAAATACAATTAATGTCACACGATACTCAGTAATGTCAAGAAACAAAATATAATCATATATAATGAGAAGAAAACTATTAAAATATTTGTATATTTATACAATTCCATCACAATTGGCATATGGAAATTAACATTAATATTAATTAATATTTGAAGTTTTAATTGCATTTTATTTTATGCTATATATATATATATAGCAATTTCTGCTTTTAAAAAATATAAAACTTGTGAGAGTCTTCAGTTTTTGATTTACCGGTAAATGATTTGCAGTTAATTTGACTTTACCTAAATATTTAAAGCAGAAGTTGAACTTGAGTAAAAATGGGAATAAATAACTTATTTATTAAGTTGGCTGAGAAGCAGCCAACTTACTGATGTTGTTATAAACTTATTATTATTATTAGTGGTGCTCGTTGGCGAGCACTACTATTACTATCTTACCAAGCCTATAATAATGATGCTGAAATCTTTGGCACGCCACTGCTCCTAAAGCGTTTGTCCCAGACCTATGAATGAGGCATCAAAACGTGCGGCCGATTGAGGAGAGTGGTGCTCTATCTTCACTAAGCGATCGGGGGTACGATGTTCGCCCCAGGGGGCGGAACAAAAAACACCCCCATAGACGTCCCATTGAAACGAAATTTTGACGATTAATAACTCAGAGCGAGGAATTTGTAAAAAGATGAAACTCACCACATTTGTAGAGGCTGGCAGGCTCTGTAAGAACATACCACACAATGGTGTAAAAGTTGCACCCCTGGGGTGCTAGAGCTGCCCAAAAATGCCCCTCGGTTTATTATTCTTATTCTTCCACTTTTTTTTCGGCGCGCTACTCCTCCTAGAGTGTTTGTCCCAGACCTATGAATGAGGCGTCAAAACGTGCGGCCTATTGAGGAGAGGTGTGCTATATCTTTTCTAAGAGATCGGGGGTACGATGTTCGCCCCAGGGGCGAAAAAGGAGCGAAAAAAAACGCATAGACAACGCATTGAAATCAACTTTGACGATTAATAACTCGGAGCGAGAAATTTGTAAAAAGACAAAACTCGCCACATTTGAAGAGGCTGGCAGGCTCTGTAAGGACATACCAAAAAATTTGTTAAAAGTTGCACCCCTGGGGTGCTAGAGCTGCCCAAACGCGCCCCCATAGACATCAATGTTAACGGAAATCCTAGAAGAGTATTTATACGCGGTGCAAACGACTTTGACGATTAATAACTCGGAGCAAGAAATTTGTATAAAGACGAAACTCGCCACATCTGAAGAGGGTGGCTGGCTCTGTGAGAACATACCACAAAATGGAGTAAAAGTTGCACCCCTGGGGTGCTAGAGCTTCCAAACTTTCCCCATTGAAATGAATGGGGAAAACCGTCCCATGAAACACCATCTACTATGTGCATAGGGATTTTGAATTGAACATAGCTCTGCAGCACAGCCTCACAGAAACAAGGGGGAGGGCTCATTTTACTCAGGTGACCAATGAGTGTCTCAGGATCACTGGGAACGTATTAAGCCACACCCTAGCAACCATTTAGAGCACCTTAGCAACCCATCCCATAGACTTCCATTCAAATTGATCGACTCCTATCTCTGGATAGAAAAGTCATAAAAATTTGAGGGTGGGCTCGTTTGACTTGGGGCAGCAAACTGCCAATCACCAACGTCTTCAACACTTCCTAGCCACGCCCTAGCAACCATTATGGAGCACCTTAGCAACCAAATACAAAGTGAGATATCTTCAGTTCTGAATGTCGTAGAGGCATTCTGGTTGGTTTGTATCGTTCATACTCACAAGGAGCCTTTGGAGTGACATCAATGGCAGACGCTTAGCCACTCCTTAGCAACTAAATAGAGTACCCTAGCAACCATTTAGCCAGACCTATATCTCTGCATCAGAAAGTCGTAGAGACATGGGGGTTGGGTCTATTTGACAATCAGCCTTTGGAGTAACATCACTGGCAGCTGCAAAGCCACTCCTTAGCAACTAAATAGTTTACCCTAGCAACCATTTAGCCAGACCCATATCTCTGCTTCTAAGCGTCATAGAGACATTGGGGTTGGCTCTATTGACTCATGCTAGCAAACAGGACTTCCTACATGCTACATATGCTCGCAGTGAATAGCTACATGCTAATAGTGCCTAGCTAAGTGTTAGATTATGCTAATAATGCCATAGAAACCACCCAGAACACCAGCCGCACCAGGCCCGGGGCGGATTTTGCCACTGCGAGCACCACTCACATTTTCTTCAGGAAATGTACATTCTAGTTAAGTTGGCTGAGAAGCAGCCAACATATTGAAATGCTAATAAACTTATTATTATTATTCTTCTGTACAAAAATTTACACGCTATCTCCTCCAACAGCTTTAGTGCTACAGGACCCAAAATCAGAACAGGCCGCAGGCCTGTTCTGACTCGAGTTGCTATATCTTTTCTAAGGAATCGGACCTACGGTTTTCCTACAAATGGCGAAAAAAGCCCCCAAAAAAGTCCCATTGACTTTGCATTGCGGAATGTTCAGATATTTCAAACTCCAACTGTCTCCAAATTCAAATCTAAACACTGCAGCTGCTGAGAGTCAGTGCATGGGCGGTTCTATAACTGTCTCTCATCCAATCAGAATCAGTGATGCTGCCATTCTACCTAATATGGCAAATGACAGGAAACAGGAAGTGCTTGCACTTCCTGTTTCCTGTTTCATTCCCTTCATGTTTCATGGTAACTTGCATAGGGATTTTGCATTGAACATAACTCTGCATCACAGTATTGTACACTCATGGGGGAGGGCTCTTTTTAATCAGGTAACCAATGACTGTCTCAGGATCATTATGAAGCCACTCCCTAACAACCAAACAGAGTACCCTAGCAACCGTTTAGCCAGACCTATATCTCTGGATCCGAGCATCGTAGAGACATGGGGGTTGGGTCTATTGACTCATGCTAGCAAACAGGACTTCCAACATGCTACATATGCTAGCAGTGAATAGCTACATGCTAATAGTGGTTAGCTAAGTGTTAAATTGTGCTAGGAATGCCATAGTAACTACCCAGAAGACCTCACAACTACCTAGTAACATCCTAGCAACCGCCCCAGATACCCTAGCAACGCCCTAGCAACCACCCTGTTTACCCTAGCAACTGCCTAGCAACCACCCAAAATACTCTAGCAACTGCCTAGCAACCACTCAGGATACCCTAGCAACCACCCCAGTTACCCTAGCAACCACCTAGCAACACCCTAGCAACTGCCCCAGATACCCTAGCAACTGCCTAGCAACCACCCAAAATACCCTAGCAACTGCCTAGCAACGCCCTAGCAACCACCCTGTTTACCCTAGCAACTGCCTAGCATCACCCTAGCAACCACCCAAAATACCCTAGCAACTGCCTAGCAACACCCTAGCAACAACCCAGGATACCCTAGCAACCGCCTAGCAACCACTCTGGTTACCCTAGCAACACCCTAGCAACCACCCAAAATACCCTAGCAACCGCCTAGCAACCATTCAAAATACCCTAGCAACGCCCTAGCAACCACCCTGTTTACCCTAGCAACCGCCTAGCATCCCCCTAGCAACCACCCAAAATACCCTAGCAACTGCCTAGCAACACCCTAGCAACCACCCAGGATACCCTAGCAACCGCCTAGCAACCATTTTGGTTACCCTAGCAACTGCCTAGCAACCACCCAAAATACCCTAGCAACCGCCTAGCATCACCCTAGCAACCACCCTGTTTACCCTAGCAACCGCCTAGCATCACCCTAGCAACCACCCAAAATACCCTAGCAACTGCCTAGCAACACCCTAGCAACCACCCAGGATACCCTAGCAACTGCCTAGCAACCACCCAGAAGACCTTAGCAACCTGTTAATTTCTGATTTCGTAATGTACTTTGTATTTAATGTTAAATTGTGCTACCAACATGCGAAATTAACGTTTCCGGTGCGTCCTTCTCAGCCAACTTCTAAAGTTTGTCTCGACGAACTTTATCCTCTCTAGTTAAGTTGGCTGAGAAGCAGCCAACTTACTGATGTTGTTATAAACTTATTATTATTATTCTTCTGAGACCCTTTTTCTGACTCTAACTCGACCTACAGCTTTGGTGCTACAGACCCCAAAATCAGAACAGGCCGCAGGCCTGTTCTGAAATAGTGTGCTATATCTTTTCTAAGGGATCGGACCTACGGTTTTCCTAAAAATGGCGAAAAAAGCCCGAAAAAAAGTCCCATTGACTTTGCATTGCGGAATGTTCAGATATTTCAAACTCCAACTGTCTCTAAATTCAAATCTAAACACTGCAGCTGCTGAGAGTCAGTGCAGGGGCGGTTCTATAACTGTCTCTCATCCAATCAGAATCAGTGATGCTGCCATTCTACCTTATATGGCAAAGGACAGGAAACAGGAAGTGCTTGCACTTCCTGTTTCCTGCCTCATTCCCTTCATGTTTCAAGGTAACTTACATAGGAATTTTGTATTGAATGTAACTCTGCATCACAATATCATAGATTCAAGGGGGAGGGCTCTTTTTAATCAGGCAACCAATGAGTGTCTCATGATCACTTTGAAGCCACTCCCTAACAACCAAACAGAGTACCTTAGCAACAGTTTAGCCAGACCTGTATCTCTGCTTCTGAGTGTCGTAGAGACATGGGGTTTGGGTCTATTGACTCATGCTAGCAAACAGGACTTCCTACATGCTACATATGCTAGCAGTGAATAGCTACATGCTAATAGGGGTTAGCTAAGTGTTAAATTGTGCTAGGAATGCCATTGTAACTACCCAGAAGACCTCACAACTACCTAGTAACATCCTAGCAACCACCCTGGATACCCTAGCAACTGCCTAGCAACCACCCTAGTTACCCTAGCAACCACCTAGCAACACCCCAGCAACCACCTAGCAACACCCTAGCAACCGCCCCAGATACGCTAGCAACACCCTAGCAACCACCCAAAATACCCTAGCAACTGCCTAGCAACCACCCTGTTTACCCTAGCAACTGCCTAGCAACCACTCAGGATACCCTAGCAACCACCCCAGTTACCCTAGCAACCACCTAGCAACACCCTAGCAACCGCCCCAGATACCCCAGCAACTGCCTAGCAACCACCCAAAATACCCTAGCAACTGCCTAGCAACGCCCTAGCAACCACCCAGGATACCCTAGCAACACACTAGTAACCACCCAAAATACCCTAGCAACTGCCTAGCAACTCCCTAGCAACCACCCTGTTTACCCTAGCAACCGCCTAGCATCACCCTAGCAACCACCCAAAATACCCTAGCAACTGCCTAGCAACACCCTAGCAACCACCCAGGATACCCTAGCAACAGCCTAGCAACCACCAAAAAAAACCCCTAGCAACCGCCTAGCAACCACCCAAAATACCCTAGCAACTGCCTAGCAACCACCCAAAATACCCTAGCAACTGCCTAGCAACGCCCTAGCAACCACCCTGTTTACCCTAGCAACCGCCTAGCATCACACTAGCAACCACCCAAAATACCCTAGCAACTGCCTAGCAACGCCCTAGCAACCACCCTGTTTACCCTAGCAACCGCCTAGCATCACACTAACAACCACCCAAAATACCCTAGCAACTGCCTAGCAACACCCTAGCAACCACCCAGGATACCCTAGCAACCGCCTAGCAACCACTCTGGTTACCCTAGCAACTGCCTAGCAACCACCCAAAATACCCTAGCAACTGCCTAGCAACACCTTAGCAACCACTCAGGATAGCCTAGCAACCACCTAGCAACACCCTAGTAACCACCCTGGTTACCCTAGCAACCGCCTAGCAACCACCCTAGCTACCCTAGCAACTGCCTAGCAATCATCCAAAATACCCTAGCAACCACTCCGGTTACCCTAGCATCCGCCTAGCAACAACCTAGCAACCAAACAGGTTACCCTAGCAACCGCCTGGCAACACCCTAGCAACCACCCCAGTTACCATAGCAACCGCCTAGCAACCACTCTGGTTACCCTGGCAACCAACTAGCAACACCCTAGCAACCTGTTAATTCTTTTTTCGTAACATACTTCGTAGATAATGTTAAATTGTGCTACCAACATGCAAAATTACAGGTTCCGGTGCGACATTCTCAGCCAACTTCTAAAGTTTGTCTCGACGAACTTTATCCTCTCTAGTTAAGTTGGCTGAGAAGCAGCCAACTTACTGATGTTGTTATAAACTTATTAAGTTGGCTGAGAAGCAGCCAACATATTGAAATGCTAATAAACTTATTTTTATTATTATTATTATTCTTCTGAGCACCTTTTTCTAAACGCATCTCGTCCTACAGCGTTAGTGCTACAGACCCCAAAATCAGAACAGGCCGCAGGCCTGTTCTGAATCGCGTTGCTATGTCTTTTCCAAGGGATCGGACCTACGGTTTTCCTAAAAATGGCGAAAAAAGCCCGAAAAAAAGTCCCATTGACTTTGCATTGCGGAATGTTCAGATATTTCAAACTCCAACTGTCTCCAAATTCAAATCTAAACACTGCAGCTGCTGAGAGTCAGTGCAGGGCCGGTTCTATAACTGTCTCTCATCCAATCAGAATCAGTGATGCTGCCATTCTACCTTATATGGCAAAGGACAGGAAACAGGAAGTGCTTGCACTTCCTGTTTCCTGCCTCATTCCCTTCATGTTTCAAGGTAACTTACATAGGAATTTTGTATTGAATGTAACTCTGCATCACAATATCAGATTCAAGGGGGAGGGCTCTTTTTAATCAGGCAACCAATGAGTGTCTCATGATCACTTTGAAGCCACTCCCTAACAACCAAACAGAGTACCTTAGCAACAGTTTAGCCAGACCTATATCTCTGCTTCCTAGTGTCGTAGAGACATGGGGGTTGGGTCTATTGACTCATGCTAGCAAACAGGACTTCCTACATGCTACATATGCTAGCAGTGAATAGCTACATGCTAATAGGGGTTAGCTAAGTGTTAAATTGTGCTAGGAATGCCATTGTAACTACCCAGAAGACCTCACAACTACCTAGTAACATCCTAGCAACCACCCTGGATACCCTAGCAACTGCCTAGCAACCACCCCAGTAACCCTAGCAACCACCTAGCAACCGCCCCAGTTACCCTAGCAACTCCTTAGCAACACCCTAGCATCCACTCCAGTTACCCTAGCAACCACCCCGGTTACCCTAGCAACCACCTAGCAACACCCTAGCAACCACTCCAGTTACCCTACCAACCACCCCGGTTACCCTAGCAACCACCTAGCAACACCCTAGCAACCGCCCCAGATACCCTAGCAACTGCCTAGCAACGCCCTAGCAACCACCCTGTTTACCCTAGCAACCGCCTAGCAACACCCTAGCAACCACCCAAAATACCCTAGCAACTGCCTAGCAACACCCTAGCAACCACCTAGGATACCCTAACAACCGCCTAGCAACCACTCTGGTTACCGTAGCAACCACCTAGCAACACCCTAGCAACCACTCCAGTTACCCTAGCAACCGCCTAGCAACACCCTAGCAACCACTCTGGTTACCCTAGCAACCGCCTAGCAACACCCTAGCAACCACTCTGGTTACCCTAGCAACCACCCCGGATACCCTAGCAACCGCCTAGCAACACCCTAGCAACCACTCTGGTTACCCTAGCAACCACCCAGGATACCATAGCAACTGCTTAGCAACACCCTAGCAACCACCCAGAACAACTTGGCAACCTGTTAATTTCTGGTTTCGTAACGTATTTCATAGTTAATGTTAAATTGTGCTACCAACATGCAAAATTTCCGGTGCGAAAAAAAAAGTTTCCGGTGCGACTTTCTCAGCCAACTTCTAAAGTTTGTCTCGACGAACTTTATCCTCTCTAGTTATTATTATTATTCTTCTGAGACCCTTTTTCTGACTCTAACTCGACCTACAGCTTTGGTGCTACAGACCCCAAAATCAGAACAGGCCGCAGGCCTGTTCTGAAATAGTGTGCTATATCTTTTCTAAGGGATCGGACCTACGGTTTTCCTAAAAATGGCGAAAAAAGCCCCCAAAAAAGTCCCATTGACTTTGCATTGCGGAATGTTCAGATATTTCAAAATCCAACTGTCTCCAAATTCAAATCTAAACACTGCAGCTGCTGAGAGTCAGTGAAGGGGCGGTTCTATCAACTGTTTCTCATCCAATCAGAATCAGTGATGCTGCCATTCTACCTAATATGGCAAATGACAGGAAACAGGAAGTGCTTGCACTTCCTGTTTCCTGTTTCATTCCCTTCATGTTTCATGGTAACTTGCACAGGGATTTTGTATTGAACATAACTCTGTATCACAGTATCGTACACTCAAGGGGGAGGGCTCTTTTTAATCAGGTAACCAATGACTGTCTCAGGATCATTATGAAGCCACTCCCTAACAACCAAACAGAGTACCCTAGCAACCGTTTAGCCAGACCTATATCTCTGGATCCGAGCATCGTAGAGACATGGGGGTTGGGTCTATTGACTCATGCTGGCAAACAGGACTTCCAACATGCTACATATGCTAGCAGTGAATAGCTACATGCTAATAGTGGTTAGCTAAGTGTTAAATTGTGCTAGGAATGCCATAGTAACTACCCAGAAGACCTCACAACTACCTAGTAACATCCTAGCAACCACCCTGGATACCCTAGCAACTGCCTAGCAACCACCCCAGTTACCCTAGCAACCACCTAGCAACACCCTAGCAACCGCCCCAGATACCCTAGCAACTGCCTAGCAACCACACAAAATACCCTAGCAACTGTCTAGCAATGCCCTAACAACCACCCTGTTTACCCTAGCAACCGCCTAGCAACACCCTAGCAACCACCCAGGATACCCTAGCAACCGCCTAGCAACCACTCTGGTTACCCTAGCAACCGCCTAGCAACACCCTAGCAACGAACCAAAATACCCTAGCAACCGCCTAGCAACCACCCCAGTTACCCTAGCAACCGCCTAGCAACCACTCTGGTTACCCTAGCAACCGCCTAGCAACACCCTAGCAACGAACCAAAATACCCTAGCAACCGCCTAGCAACCACCCCAGTTACCCTAGCTACTGCCTAGCAACCACTCAGGATACCCTAGCAACCACCTAGCAACACCCTAGCAACCGCCCCAGATACCCTAGCAACTGCCTAGCAACCAGCCTGTTTACCCTAGCAACCGCTTAGCAACACCCTAGCAACCACCCAAAAATACCCTAGCAACTACCTACCAACACCCTAGCAACCACCTAGGATTCCCTAGCAACCGCCTAGCAACCACTCTGGTTACCGTAGCAACCACTCCAGTTACCCTAGCAACCGCCTAGCAACACCCTAGCAACCACTCTGGTTACCCTAGCAACCGCCTAGCAACACCCTAGCAACCACTCTGGTTACCCTAGCAACCACCTAGCAACCACCCCGGATACCTAAGAAACTGCCTAGCAACGCCCTAGCAACCACCCAAAATACCCTAGCAACTGCCTAGCAACACCCTAGCAACAACCCAGGATACTCTAGCAACCGCCTAGCAACCACTCTGGTTACCCTAGCAACCACCTAGCAACACCCTAGCAACCACCCAAAAATACCCTAGCAACCACCCTGGTTACCCTAGCAACACCCTAGCAACCACTACAGTTACCCTAGCAACCGCCTAGCAACACCCTAGCAACCACTCTGGTTACCCTAGCAACCACTCCAGTTACTCTAGCAACCGCCTAGCAACACCCTAGCAACCACTCTGGTTACCCTAGCAACCACCCCAGATACCCTAGCAACCGCCTAGCAACACCCTAGCAACCACTCTGGTTACCCTAGCAACCACCTAGCAACACCCTAGCAACCACTCTGGTTACCCTAGCAACCACCTAGCAACACCTTAGCAACCAACCTGGATACCTAAGAAACTGCCTAGCAACGCCCTAGCAACCACCCAGAAGACCTTAGCAACCTGTTAATTTCTGGTTTCGTAACGTACTTTGTATTTAATGTTAAATTGTGCTACCAACATGTGAAATTAACGTTTCCGGTGCGACGTTCTCAGCCAACTTCTAAAGTTTGTCTCGACGAACTTTATCCTCTCTAGTTATTATTATTATTCTTCTGAGACCCTTTTTCTGACTCTAACTCGACCTACAGCTTTGGTGCTACAGACCCCAAAATCAGAACAGGCCGCAGGCCTGTTCTGAAATAGTGTGCTATATCTTTTCTAAGGGATCGGACCTACGGTTTTCCTAAAAATGGCGAAAAAAGCCCCCAAAAAAGTCCCATTGACTTTGCATTGCGGAATGTTCAGATATTTCAAACTCCAACTGTCTCCAAATTCAAATCTAAACACTGCAGCTGCTGAGAGTCAGTGCAGGGGCGGTTCTATAACTGTCTCTCATCCAATCAGAATCAGTGATGCTGCCATTCTACCTAATATGGCAAATGACAGGAAACAGGAAGTGCTTGCACTTCCTGTTTCCTGTTTCATTCCCTTCATGTTTCATGGTAACTTGCATAGGGATTTTGCATTGAACATAACTCTGCATCACAGTATTGTACACTCATGGGGGAGGGCTCTTTTTAATCAGGCAACCAATGAGTGTCTCATGATGACTATGAAGCCACTCCCTAACAACCAAACAGAGTACCCTAGCAACCGTTTAGCCAGACCTATATCTCTGGATCTGAGCGTCGTAGAGACATGGGGGTTGGGTTTATTGATTCATGCTAGCAAACAGAACTGTCAACATGCTACACATGCTAGCCGTGAATAGCTACATGCTAATAGTGGTTAGCTAAGTGTTAAATTGTGCTATGAATGCCATAGTAACTACCCAGAAGACCTCACAACTACCTAGTAACATCCTAGCAACCACCCTGGATACCCTAGCAACTGCCTAGCAACCCCCCAAAATACCCTAGCAACTGCCTAGCAACCACTCAGGATACCCTAGCAACCACCTAGCAACACCCTAGCAACTGCCCCAGATACCCTAGCAACTGCCTAGCAACGCCCTAGCAACCACCCCGGTTACCCTAGCAACACCATAGCAACCACTCAGGATATCCTAGCAACCACCCCAGTTACCCTAGCAACCACCTAGCAACACCATAGCAACTGCCTAGCAACCACCCAAAACACCCTAGCAACCACCCAAAATACCCTAGCAACTGCCTAGCAACACCCTAGCAACCACCCCAAATACCCTAGCAACTGCCTAGCAACCACCCAAAGTACCCTAGCAACTGCCTAGCTACCACCTAGCAACACCCTAGCAACCCCTCTGTTTACCCTAGCAACCACCTAGCAACACCTTAGCAACCACCCCAGTTACCCTAGCAACCACCTAGCAACACCCTAGCAACCGCCCCAGATACCCTAGCAACTGCTTAGCAACCACCTAAAATACCCTAGCAACTGCCTAGCAACGCCCTAGCAACCACCCTTTTACCCTAGCAACCGCCTAGCAACACCCTAGCAACCACCCAAAATACCCTAGCAACTGCCTAGCAACACCCTAGCAACCATCTAGGATACCCTAGCAACCGCCTAGCAACCACTCTGGTTACCCTAGCAACCTCCTAGCAACACCTTAGCAACCACCCAGGATACCATAGCAACTGCTTAGCAACACCCTAGCAACCACCCAGAACAACTTGGCAACCTGTTAATTTCTGGTTTCGTAACGTATTTCATAGTTAATGTTAAATTGTGCTACCAACATGCAAAATTAAAGGTTCCGGTGCGACTTTCTCAGCCAACTTCTAAAGTTTGTCTCGACGAACTTTATCCTCTCTAGTTGCTATTTATTCCTTTTTTAACTTCAGTTAAAGTTCTTTTGACAGAAAATGCTTGTAAATTGTGAAAATTTTAATTATTTAAAAAACTGAAAACGCATTTTCCTGTTAAACTTATTCCTATTATAATTACAATGATTTAATTTTTTACATTTATTTTTTAGGTAGATTCAGTGATTAATCTGTTTTTTTAATAAAAATTCACACAAAAATTGTTAGTGGGATTTAACGTATTTGGGATGTTAAATTATATTTTTGTATAAATAATATTTTTTTTCTCAAAGGTTTTTGTTGGTGTAATTTAATGTATTCAGGTTAAATCAGTGATACTAATATTGTTTTATTTGAATTGAAAAATTCAAGAATGCTTCATCTAAATACTAAAAGAATAAAACTATGTAATTATACGCTACAATTTTGTTCAGTTTAGTTGATATGTGCACCTTTAAAAATGAATAATATCTGTAATACTTTATGCATGTTTTTATCGTGGGTTTATTAACGTTAACCAGTTACTCTATTGATATTTTACCAGTGATTTCTTGCACTTAAAAACGTTTTGGTGTGACATAAAACTTTAAAAACATTTTTGGAAACTTTCAAGATTGCAAATTACAGGCTGAAGTAATTTATGCCATTTGTAAATCCTGATTTTCCCCTCTTTTTTTTTTTTTTTTTTGCCTGCTGATGTTCAGGATGCCAAAGTAAGTTGATCTTGTTTTTATATATATATGTGTGTGTGTGTTTGCTTTTCCTCGGTGTCGTAAATGTATTTGTGTCATCAGTGACTCATTCTACACGGCATCCCACATGCTGATTATTTTCAGATCTCACAGGATAAATTTAGCTTTGCTCTCCATGTGCTTCATTATATATATAATAAACCTGCAGACGGGCGACACCGAACAACAAGCCTGTGCAAAATCTTCAGAGTAACTACAAATCTATATTTAACAGACAGTTTTCACGTCATGAAGACTGATATTTAATACAAGACATTTACATCAGGATGTTTGCATGGGCAGAAGTTGCTCTCTAATGAGTTGTTCAAACCCGTAAAACCCTCAATTCATTGTTTGTGTTTGTGAGATCCGTGTTAAATCTTCTGAAAGCTGCTCTGCCTTTCAAAAGTTTTATGTTAAATAATCTCTGTTTGCTGGGTTCATGAACATAAAATGCTTGTTTTTGAGTAAATTATTCATAGTTGTTCAGACGCACAGGAAAGAAAAAAAATTTGGGAAATTAAAAAAGTTAAAATCTTAAGGTTTTAAAATCAAAGTGCAGATTCTCTAATAAATGCTGCTCATTTGAATTATTTTCTGTTAGTTTGTAAATATTTGTTTTTATAATAAAAACGCTAAGCTGACATTTGAATTATTTAGTGTTTGTTGGTAAATATTTGTTTTTATTAGTAAAAAACACAAAGCAAACATTTGAATTATTTACTGTTAGTTTGTAAATATTTGTTTTTATTATAAAAACTCAAAGCCAACACTAAATAATTAAAATGTTAGTGTTGTTTCTGTTATAAAAGCCAAATATTTACATATTAAACACAGAAATGTAAAATGTTTACAAATGTTTACCAAAAAACATGAAATAATTCAAATGTTAGCTTTTAAAATGTTTACAAAACAAACAGTCATATTGTAATTAAATGCAAAATTTGAACTATTTACGGTTTGTAAATATTAGATTTTATTATAAACACTCAAAGCCAAAAAACACAAAATAAATGTTATGTTTGTTTTTGTTATAAAAGCCAAATATTTACACATTAAACACAATTTCAAAAACATTAAATATTTCAAATGTTAGCCCTGAAAATGTTTACAAAATAAACACAAATATTTTAGTTAAATGCAACAGTTGAACTATTTACTGTTTGTTTGTAAATATTAGTTTTTATTATAAAAACTCAGTCAAAAACAGTCAATAATGTTGTTTTTGTTATAAAAGCCAAATATTTACCAAAAACATTAAATCAGTCTTAGCTCTGAAAAAGTTTACAAAACAAACACTAATATTTTAATTAATGCAACATTTGAACCATTTAATATATTTTTATAATAATAACAAAGCCAGCATTTGTATGATTGAAGTTTGCTGTTGTTTCTAGCAGAGGTTCAGGCTTTGCATGCGTTGCCTGTTGTGTCTCAGAGTGATTTTGCTGGTTTAATCTGTGAGTGTGTGATCAGGGAAAGTGTTGATCTTCCTCCCACAGGAAGCCGAGACTCCCCGCAGCGTCCTAGAGGAGATCGGGCTCACATAAACCCCCCAAAGACAACCGTCCCAACCCACATAGACACACACACGGAGAACCTGACCACCTAAAGATGTAGCAAACACACACACACACACACACACACACACACACACTATGTTTCCGTGTTGGTCGCCTTTCCTACTCATGTGCTTCGTTTGTGAGCTCAGAACCTGTGCAACTGTTGCCAGCGCAGGACGACACATCCCACTTTACATCTGCTGTGACGAACCCGTCCCACACGTGCCATCAATGCCATTCTCTCATCGGCTGGAGTCGGTGGAGTCGCACACACACGCTAAATCTACTGTCCTTACAGAGTAAATCAGTGTTCGGAAAAGTGTTATGTGACATCGGGTCTTTAGATAGTTTAGAAAAAAGTAAAAAAAAGAAATACATTCATAAAACCAAAGAGTGTTTTTCTTGTGTGTTAGACTGTAGCTTTAAGTGGTAAACATCAACACAAAGACGCAAGTATGTGGATGCAAACACTTCTACACTCATATATCTACGCCTAAATTTAAGTTTTATGCACTTTTATTGCAGTATAATATTTCCATCCATTTGGTTTCCACAGAGGCTTTATGTTGAATTGATAAACTCTTATTGTAGTGACACCGGTGGCCGTTCAGTGAAACTGCAGCCAGTAACTTATTGCTCGCATACATAAAACACAAGACTGAACGTGATTCAAAGCCTGATATTCTCACGCAGAGGCTCTTTCTGGTTCTGATAATCTCTTGTAATAACTCTTGCTCATGTTGTTCTGATATGAATTGATGAACTCTTGTTATAGCGCCACCGGTGGCCGTTCAGTGGAACTGCAGCAGAAACTCACTGCTCGCGCTCACACTCGTTCACACGTAACACACAAGAGACTGAACGCGACTGAAAGCCTGATATTCTCACACCGAGACTCTTTCTGGTTCTGATGGAAACGGTTTTACAGAGATTTACTGTTAACGAACATCCCGACGCCGAGAGCGACGTTTAGAGGAACATGTGAACGTGCTGCTCGCTTTCCTCTCAATCACTAAATAAACCCAGCGGTTCAGAAAGCATGTGATCATAGAGATGTGGATGTGTTTGCAGCCGCTCTGAGATTCACCGTCGTCATGACAACAGATGAGCTCGTTAAAATCACACGGTTATGATAGTTTGATTATAAAGTGTGTTTGAGACTATAGCCGATATAGATGTGACTCTGAGAGATTATAGAGGGAATGAATCTCTTCACATTAACATTACAGGACAGAACGGCTCTTTCTGTTTTCCTGAACATTGTATAAGCATTCGTTCGTTTCATGAGTCGTTGAGCGTTAGAGAGACTCTCGGGAGAGAAAACGTCACTTCCTGTTGATTCTCCCGGGAAAATCATCCCGAATCCTTCGTATTAGTCGAAAGACTTCCATAAAGACTTTCATTCCCGTTTTTTAGGTTTCATTAAAAGCTATTAATTCGCATTTAAAAAAATTTGATTACCGTATTTATTCGAGTATATCGCGCACACGTGTATAACGCGCACCCCTAATTTTCGATTAAAAATCGGTATAAAATTTTGTTTCACACCAAGCATTGTAATTGACAAAAAACGTTGTTGAACACGTGCAGCCATGATAAAAAACATTTATTTATTGTATAACATATACTTATATAACATATAACTTATATAAAATATATAACATATATTTATTGACAACATAAACTAATGAACACAATACCGAAAGAGAATTACCGGTAAAAATATTCATTTAAAATCCTTCGACGTCAGATTCCTCATCAGAGACACTAAAGAGTTGCTCCCATTCTTCTGGAGTTAATTTTTCATCAGTGTCCCAGTTGGCAGGACCATCTGTTTCTCCGGTTTCTTCGCTTTCTTCTGCGTCTGAATGGATGAGGAAATGAAGCGGCGCGAGGGGACGTTTTTTTTTCTTCGCTGCAGCCTGTGTTACGGGATGTAATGTATCATGCAATCGGCAATCGATTGCTTTGGGCTATGTTGCGGTTGTTGCCGCGGTTTATGTTTGAATACAGTTGCTGAATTGCACTCACGAATCTGCCTTTTATTTTATGCATATTGCTACTTAAACAGCCTGTAAAATGCGCAGCGCGAACTCACAATTCGCCGGCGCCCTCAAAGGACCGACCGTCAAAACAAACCCCACCCCAGCCCAGCCCATCCCTCGTGCATAACGCGCATCCCTAACTTTGATTTATTTTTTTGGTAGAAAAATTTGCGCGTTATA
The DNA here is from genome assembly GCA_037043235.1 of Rhodeus uyekii. NCBI lineage: Eukaryota > Metazoa > Chordata > Actinopteri > Cypriniformes > Acheilognathidae > Rhodeus > Rhodeus uyekii. The sequence goes on along the minus strand of JAWRVZ010000361.1, from coordinate 11,786 downwards.
CTCGAATAAATACGGTAATACATAAAAAGTGTCATATGTTTGGCCTCTAACATACATTTATGTAAATTAATTAAACTTATCTAATGCATTTTTGTCAGTCATGTGTAAATTAAACGGTTACGCTTCATAACAGCTCAAAAACTATTTTATTTTATTTCAATAATCATATTTTCAAAATGCATAATTAAAATTGCTTAGAAGCAAAATAAATCCGTAATACTTTCAGTTAAAGCGAATGAACATGGTAAAAAAAAAAAAAGATAAACAATATCCAATTAGTTAAAATATGAGATTTAAACAAATTGATACATTTAGGTTATTGTACATTTAAAACACATTTATTTAGTTACATAAATCAGCTGTTTTATTTACGTACGACTGGCAAATATACATCGCATTAAATGTATTAGTGTGTTAAAAAAGTGCGTAATCCAAATGATTGGAAATTTGATATGCAATTCAAGTGCATATTTTAAGTGATACTGTTTTATAAGGAAAACAGAATTATTTATGCATTTAAAGTCAAAGATCTTTATCTGCCTAACATGCATCACAGTTAAAATGCATCATGAGTCGCATGTGTTAAATCTTAAATTCAGTCTGAAGTGTTTATTTCGAGTGTGTTCTTCTCTTCTGCTTTTCTCCATGTTTCTGTGTTCAGACGGGATTGTTTTCCTTGTGTTTTCCCGGGATTGTGTTTACAGACGTCACTCATGCACACGTGCAGCACTTGTTCATGTTTACTGTGTGAGACGCCGTGTGTCGCCGTCAGAGTCCAATCAACTGTGTTTATTGTTGAGAGTTGAATAAATTTGTCTACATACGTTAATAATGCTCCGTTTGTGTGTTTGTCACATATTTTTCTTCCGAACGGTTTTACGCATAAAGAAATGCATTTGTCAAATGGGTTTAAACGAGTTTAAAAGCTGCAGTTGTTCTGCAAACATATATCAGGGATGTGAGATAGTCTTTATGTTAGTTATCAGGTGATATATGTACATATATACACAGTAATACCTTGAGATACGAGCATAATCCGTTCCAGGACGAGCTTGTAACTCGAGGTGCTCGTATCTCAAATCAAAAAATTTACTGGCTTGCTCGTATCTCAGACTACTTGCGTGCGTGTGTGTGTGTGTGTGTGTGTGTGTGTGTTTAAGAGAGAGAGAACTATGCCTGCTGTTATATCTCAAAAACCTATTTTTAGAAACCATTCTTTCATAGATTCTGTTCTGTTAGATTGCCCATACTAATGTTTCGGATGTTTTCTGCATGTTGGGAAGAGTAGTGTCGATATATTTACGTCATTAGTGTATATCCGGCACACTACTTTTGATAACGTGCATGTAAAAGTAAGTGTGCAGATTTATAATTAAACATGAAACAATACTTTGACACAAAAGAGCCTCGTCAGCACAAAACACGTGTCAAAGTCCTCTCGAGTGATTTATTTCCTTGAGGAGAATATTAAATTCATCTTTAAACAAAACAGTTTTTGGCAGGTATTTTTTATACCTTTTTTATGGAGATTTGCATTCATGACCTTCTTGAAAGCCTAAACATTTTGTTTAAATAACATCCTATAAATCCATGGGTGAAATGGATCTGAGTGTGGTGCACTGCCCTCTGCTGGACCGGAAGCTCATCCGCAGCAGTCGACAGGAAACGACACACACTCAGAACTGCGGCTTAGTTTTAAACGTTTTGTCTTGTGGTTGATTTTTCCACTTGATTAAAATTTAAGCAATTTTACCATTATTTAAATAATAATAATATCTATCCATCTATCGTGTCTATCCATCTCTCTCTGTCTCTCAATCATTCTATCCACATTGACATTCTAATCAGTTCTTGCTTTCCATGTGAATCAAACCCATGACCTTGATGTTGCAAGCGCTGCTATCTACTGTTAGAGCGACAGTCAAACCATCTCACTTTCATTGGACTGAAAAATAATTGATTGTTATTAATGACATTTTTGAGTGCAAAACTGAAGTGGCGATATAACATTTTTCTCCACTGCCGTCTTTGATGAAAGTATGATTGATCTCAACAGAGCGAGTGTGTGTGTGTGTGTGTGTGTGTGTGTGTGTGTGTGTGTGTGTGAAAATACTCTAATTATGTCTCAATATGGTGAGATAAAGCAGCTTTCATCCGCGATGACGAGCGCTGTCAGTCTGTGATGAGCTGATGATGGAGGAGGAAATGCCACACATCATCCCTCCATCTCTGATGAAAGAAGAGAATTACCGGCACATATTGAGCAACATAATTTCTGAAGCGTGTAATTTCTCAATCTAAGCGGTTGACAGGTGTGTTTTATTGCTCATGCAGTGACTGCAGGAGAAACAACGGACGCCCATTTCATCACAATTAATGAGGAAATTACGTTAATTACATTCTATCTTTTTCCTCAGAATTCCCCGTTTCACAATTCTTCCTTTCTCTCAACTCTGACTTTATTTCTCATGATTCTGGACTGTTGTTTCTCTAAAGTTGGTCGGATCATGAAATGCATCACAAAATGTCAAGAAAACCAGTATGAATGAATGACGGCTTCTCTTTTCTCAATTCTGCCATTTCATATTTACAGGAAAACAATCTGAATGGCAATTATAAACTAAAACTAAAATGTTAGAATTGTCTGATTTAAAAAGTGTGTGTGGACAAACTTTTTTCTACAGTGTTCAGTGTAGGTATTTATATGTATAAGGTTTTATTGCATAATGATTTTATATTTAAAAGGTTATTTCTACTTTTGGTAAAACTTTAGTTTAGGATCTAATTCTCTCTATTAACTTGTTCACTAGTTAAATCACTCAGATATTTGCTGTTTATTAGCATTTATAGAGCACATATTAATGCCTTATTCTGAATGATCATATTCTACATCCCATAATAATAATCCTGCCAACATCTGAACTGAAGAACTACATTAGGAGTTTCTTGAGACAGATAGTGAGAACTGGCCCCGAAACTAAAGTGTGATCGATTCTTCAGTGAAAGTGTTTTTACATTGATGAAATGAAATGATTGATAATGAAAGTGAATAATTGATCGTCAGACGCTGGTGTTCGCTGACACACACACCCTCATATTGTGACGCTCATCAGTGTTTATTATAATGTTGCACACAGATGTTGATTTCTGCAGGTCAAGCAGGTGTGTGTGTGTGTGTGTGTGTGTGTGCGCGCGTCCAGTGACACACAAACCTGTAATATCTTTCACTGCGTGACTTTACATCCTTTCCTTTTTCAATTCATCCATGAGGCTTTTGAATCATTCTGCAGCATCGACAGGTGTGTGTGTGTGTGTGTGTGTGTGTGTGTGTGTGTGTGTGTGTGTGTGTGTGAGTGTGTGTGTGAAAGAGTGTGTCTGAGTGAAACTGAGTGTGTGTGTGTGAGTAATTGTGAGTGAGTGTATATCTGAGTGTGTGTGTATGTGAGTGACTGTGAGTGAGAGTGTATGTCAGTGTGTCTGTTTGTGTGTGTGACAGAGAGCGTGAGAGAGTGTGTGTTTGTGTGTGCGAGTGAAAGTTTGTAAGAGTGTGAGAATGTTTTTTCTGAGTGAGAGTGTGTGTGTGTGTGTGTGTGTGTGTGAGAGAGAGAGAGAGAGAGAGAGAGAGAGAGAGAGTATGAGTGCAAGTGTGTGTTAGTGCTAGAATCTGAGTGTGTGTGTGTGTGTGTAAGACATCCTGAAGAAGTGTGAGTAATGTGTGAAGAAATGTGTGTGTTTGTGTGTGAGTGTGTGCGCCCTCAGGCTTGTAGAAACTCCTCATTCTTTCATGTCATGTGATTATCTCACTCTTACACATGAATATCTGGCTATTAATTTTTTTTGGATGTTAAACATAATGTTTTATTTTTAATCCTGTGACACAAACCGGATTAATTCTGCTGAGACTCATTCTGACGTTTGTGTTTGTCATCCTTCAGTTCAGTCGTATCAGCGTCTTTCAGATCATGACCCAGATATTACACCCTCTTCTCATCAGTGTGTGTGTGTGTGTGTGTGTGTTTGTTTGTTTGTTCTGAAACATGATCAAAGATGAAATGCATGAATCTGTGTTGTTTATCCTTTTTAATTTTTCATTCAAAAGCTTCCCAATCTTCTGAGCTTTGATTGCAGTGAAAGAACTGAGTGAATCGGTGTGTGTGAAACGAAGAGAAAGTGAATCGGTGTGTGTGAAGCGGAGAGTTAGAGATCAGATGTGCTTCTCTTTTAACGGTTCAGTTCGTCTCGTCTGCTGTCACTACAGAGTTTCTCAGTGTCGGTGTGTGTGATGGTTGTGACTCTGACCCGCCCGTCGCTCTCTTCTCATTCCTGACCGCTGACATCTACACACACCTCGTTACTCCTCCTTCATCTAATCTCATCCTCTCTCCCTCCCTTTCACTCACTCACTCACTCACTCTCTCCATCAAACCGGTTCTTCTGTCACTTTATCAAAACATGTTTAGTTAATATGAATGTGTCCGTGGGTGGGTGTGTGTGTGTGAGCGTGTTTGTGTGTGTGTGAGAGTGAGAGTGTGTGTCCATGGGTTTGTGAGTGTGTGTGTGTGTGTGTGTGAGTGATTATGTATGTGCATGACTGTGTTAGTGTGTGTGAGAGATAGTGTGTGCGTGTATGCTTGAGTGTGTTTGTGCGTGTGTGTGTGTGTGTGTGTGTGTGTGTGTGTGTGTGTGTGTGTGTGTGTATGCATGTATGAGTGTGTGTCCATGGGTCTGTGAGTATGTGTGTGAGTGTGTATGTGCATGACTGTGTTTGTGAGTGTGAGAGAGATGTGTGAGTGTGTGTCCATGGGTGTGTGTTTGTTATTAGTGTTTGTGTGTGTGAGAGAGAGAGAGAGAGAGAGAGAGAGAGTGTGTGTATATGTGTGTGTGTGTGTGTGTTAGTGAGTGTTACATGGGTGTGAAGGTTCAAAAGGTTAGATCTGCGTAATATTGATGTATAACTAAGAAAACCTTTTGATTTGCACATAAAAGGTTTTTCTAAATGTGTAAATATGGCACGTTTAAAACAACCAGCAGCGTTTCTCTCGTTTTTCATCGTCTCAGTTCAGTCCAGTCCAGTCCAGTCCAGTCCAGTCCAGTCCAGTCCAGTCCAGTTCAGTTCAGTCCAGTCCAGTTCAGTCCAGTCCAGTCCAGTCCAGTCCAGTTCAGTCCAGTCCAGTCCAGTCCAGTCCAGTTCAGTTCAGTCCAGTCCAGTTCAGTTCAGTCCAGTTTCAGTCCAGTCCAGTTCAGTCCAGTCCAGTCCAGTCCAGTTCAGTTTAGTCCAGTCCAGTTCAGTCCAGTCCAGTCCAGTCCAGTTCAGTCCAGTCCAGTCTGGCTCGTGGTTTTCTGAGTTTGATGAACAGTGAAAGTGTAGATTTGTGAAATGCCTCATTTTTTTGTAGTTTTGTTTGTTTGATTCTAGACTTGAAAAAGATTGAAGTACAGATATGCAGATGAAGTGTGTGTTTCACATAAACCGCTGATTGGTGAATATTTTGAAAGTGCCGCAGTTTATATTTTATTTGAATATAGTTATAATTAGTATGAAACGTTTTTAGACAAAATTGAAGCAAGTATGTTCAAAAGTGAATCTGATGATGAGATCAAAATCTAATGCATGTGTAATTTAAATAAGTAATTCAATACATTTCTTTATATTTTATTTATTTAAAATGTATCTATATTTTATTTAAATTGTATTTATTATAATAATGGGCTTATTATTTTTAAAGTTTATTTCTATTTGTTTTATTTGAATTGTTAAAAAAATAATACTATATATTGCTTATTATATTTATTTATATTTCTTTAGTTTTATTTATTTGAATTTTATTAGTTTTTTACTGTATTGATTATTACAATAATGTTATGTTTATTTATTAACTTTATTTTATTTTTAATTGAGTTTTTAATTTCATTTATCAAATTATTTAATTAATTTTATTTTTAATTGTATTTATTTTATTTTATAAAATACTTCTATCTTTATTTGAATTGTATTTGTGTGTTAGAATCTTGATTTTATTTTTTATGTTGATTAATATTATTTAATTGCATTTTATTTATATTTGTATTTATTTATAAGCTTTCATGAATAATATCAATAATAATAATAATAATAATAATTAAACTCTTTTATTAAATATTTTGTACGTTATGAGGTTTATAACGTTAAACAGGCGTTTAATTGCTTTTGGGCTGAAGAAATGCATTAGTTTTCATGCCTTTTGTGTGAAATAATTGCCTTTGGTGATTCACAGAATTTAATTCTGGAATATTTCCCAAAACAAGGAAGAAATGCCTTTATTTCAGCAGTGAGTGAGATGAACGTGTCGCCGCCTCTGGATGGAAGGAGTGGCGCCGCGCTTAAATAAGAGCCAAACATTCCCCGAGTTCATCGACAGGAACGGCAGACGCTCCACAGACTCTCAGAGACAGGTAACACCTTTCCTTCATCAACATCACGCTCAACTCTACTCAACTCTACTCTACACATGCATACGGCACCATTAATGCCTTTAAAATCATATTTGATAATGTTACAATATGTAAGCTGCTTGAGCTTTTATATAAACAGCTTAGTTGAACTTTAAAACAGGAGCCATTGTCATTTAAGTTTGATTAATATATTTTTATTTTTCATACATATATATTTAAATATACATGCATTTTTAAATATTTCATATATATATATATATATATATATATATATATGTATGCATATATATTCATGTATTTTCATACATATATTTCAAAATGCATGCATTTCAAAGATTTAATATATATATTTATATATTTTCATACATATATTTAAAAATACATGCATTTTTAAATGTGTTTTATATATATATATATATATATATATATTTTTTAATACATGTATGAAAAATAAATAAATATATATATATATTTATTTTTCATACATGTATTTAAAAAAATACTAGCATTTTAAAATATTTAATTTATATATTTACACATTTTTATGCATATATTTAAAAATACTAGCATTTTTTTATATTTTACATATATATAAAATTATAAATATAATAATATAATTTAAATATGCTTGAGACCTAATAATTTAAGAATTAAAGTTTTTGCACATGATCAGAGATTTTGGCAATGATTTAGACATAATGATGTCATGTCACTTAATGCACTTGAGGATGATGATGATGACGATGTCATCGTGAGGATTAATGGGGTTTTCAGGTGTGTGTGTGTGTGTGTGTGTGTGTGTGTAAGTGGCGCCTTTCTTGCGAGTCTTTTGTGAAGAAGTATGATAATGACTCGCGTTCGGTGTGGGAGGTGATGGATGTCAGACAAGTCAGAAACTCTGTAATGATTTTATAATCGCACAATTAAAGAGTCACTGTGTACACACAACCTGTTATTAATCCCTCTTTAATAGAGAGACGTGACAAACAATATTGGTCAGTAGGCCGTGCCGTTTCAATGCAGAAATATTGATCTGTTTTAGTGGTTGAACAGTATCTCACACACAAACACACACACAAACTATAAATTCAATTAAGTACATACAACTTTTTACTTTTTAACTGTTTGATGACTCTAGATCAAAATGATATAAATCTTGAATTAAATAGTAAGATGTGGAATTTAAATAATTCAGTATATTTATTAATTAGAATTCTATTTAAAATATATTTTATTGATTAGAATTAAATGTATTAAAATTATATTTTATTTATATATTTTTATTAGTTGTATTTATTTATATTGTTTAATATTTATTTATATTTTATTCTTTTCAATGAATAACTTTTGAATTATTAACATGTTATTTCAAATGTATTTATGTATATATATATATATATATATAGTATTTTACTTTTATTTTTATTTTATTTGTTAGAATTTTTATTTATTTGAATTGTAAATTTTATTGAATATTCATTTATATTATATTTAAAAAGTATTTTTATTTTATAGTATTTACTCAAATTATACGATTTTTTTTTTCGTTTATGAATTTGTTTGTATTTATTATAATTGCATTTTTTTTTTTTTATTATTCCATGTCGATTTATTTTTTTGTCAATGCATTTAACATATTTCAGGTCATTTTCCCCTTGATTTTTCAGTCTACTTGTAGAAATGTCAAGCTCAAACGACACTATCAGAGGTGCAGCTGCGCCTGCGGCCCCATCTGGCTCTGCGTCTGCGGCGGCTGCGGGTTCAGGTGAGGCGATGGAAGATCCGCCAACCTGACTCGGCTTTAACTGACCTATCCAGTGTGGGTCTCAGTTCTCCAGACCTTTCAACCCCAAATCAGACAACCTGCAGACTGCTCTTCTGAGTGAGTGCGCTTGACATCCAGTCAGAAACCTGTTCGGCAACAGTCCATTACGCTCCATCTCCGGCTCAGAACCGACGCGAGCTTGTGCACGGACGCTTACTTCATGCAGCAACTCTGATCGATCCGGGCATGTCAGGATTCCCTCTCGTTAATTGTTTCTCAGTTACCGCAACACTTCCTTCTCACCTCTGGATTTGCATAATCAGATCAAAAGAGGTGATGAGCGACGCTTCTCTCGCACCTCGACATCCAGGCAGAAACCTGTTCGGCAATCAGATCACAGATGAATCAGTAAATACTAGCGCTCCATCTCCGGCTCAGATCTTTAGCTGCGTTTAAAAACATCGGGATGTCTTGTGTGGAAAGTCTTCAACCGTCACTCAAAGTAAATAAACATGAAAACGAAAGCATGCTTTTCACGCATTGTTATCGGTGTGAGACTACTAGCGAGAAATATCAGAATGTCAGTTGGCTCAATTAGCTTTCTCTTTATTCAGAACAGCTGAGGATGTCTCTGTGAATGGATGTGAGTCATTCAACCGTCACTCAAAGCGCCAGGATCAGTTATTATGTGATCTAATCCGTCGAAATCCTGCTGCTGCTTCCGTCTCACGCATTCGTAGATCGGTCCAGTGAGACAAAGAGAGAAATTGATCTGAGCCTCAGTGTGACGCCTCCGTGTCTATCTTTCTCTTCGTGGCTCCACAGATTCGGTCGGCACGACTGAGGATCCGCATCTCTGTGAATGATTGGTCAGCGTGCTGGAAAACAGATCCTGGGAGATGAAGATCGTGGAGCAGAAGGACAACCGTGTGCGTCTGTCGGTCAACACCCTGCCGACCGCGTCCATCGGCCGCTACATGATCAGCGTGGAGTCGTTCTCTCCGAGGGGGAAGCTGCTGTTCCCCTGCGCGCCCAACGACCTGTGCGTGCTCTTCAACCCCTGGTGTGAAGGTACGGCGGACCCGACTCTCTCTCTCTCTCTCTCTCTCGCCCGCACACACACACACCTGAAAACCCCATTAATCCTCACGATGACATCGTCATCATCATCATCCTCAAGTGCATTAAGTGACATGACATCATTATGTCTAAATCATTGCCAAAATCTCTGATCATGTGCAAAAACTTTAATTCTTAAATTATTAGGTCTCAAGCATATTTAAATTATATTATTATATTTATAATTTTATATATATGTAAAATATAAAAAAATGCTAGTATTTTTAAATATATGCATAAAAATGTGTAAATATATAAATTAAATATTTTAAAATGCTAGTATTTTTTTAAATACATGTATGAAAAATAAATATATATATATATTTATTTATTTTTCATACATGTATTAAAAAATATATATATATATATATATATATATAAAACACATTTAAAAATGCATGTATTTTTAAATATATGTATGAAAATATATAAATATATATATTAAATCTTTGAAATGCATGCATTTTGAAATATATGTATGAAAATACATGAATATATATGCATACATATATATATATATATATATATATATATATATGAAATATTTAAAAATGCATGTATATTTAAATATATATGTATGAAAATATATTAATCAAACTTAAATGACAATGGCTCCTGTTTTAAAGTTCAACTAAGCTGTTTATATAAAAGCTCAAGCAGCTTACATATTGTAACATTATCAAATATGATTTTAAAGGCATTAATGGTGCCGTATGCATGTGTAGAGTAGAGTTGAGTAGAGTTGAGCGTGATGTTGATGAAGGAAAGGTGTTACCTGTCTCTGAGAGTCTGTGGAGCGTCTGCCGTTCCTGTCGATGAACTCGGGGAATGTTTGGCTCTTATTTAAGCGCGGCGCCACTCCTTCCATCCAGAGGCGGCGACACGTTCATCTCACTCACTGCTGAAATAAAGGCATTTCTTCCTTGTTTTGGGAAATATTCCAGAATTAAATTCTGTGAATCACCAAAGGCAATTATTTCACACAAAAGGCATGAATCTCTCTCTCTCTCTCTCTCTCTCTCTCGCTCTCTCTCTTCTCTCTCTCTCTCTCTCTCTCGCCCGCTCTCTCTCGTTCTGTGGAGTGACAGCATGTGTGTTTCCTCAGATGATCCCGTGTATCTGCACAGCGAGCCGGAGAGGAAGGAGTATGTTCTGAACAGCATGGGAAGGATCTATTACGGAACCGAGCAGCAGATCGGAGCCAGAACATGGAACTTTGCTCAGGTATAAACACACACAATTACATTATAGAGAATTACTGCTATTATTATTCATACTATTCTTCTTCTGTTCCTCCTTCTTCTCTTTGTCCTTCCTCAGATGATCCTCGTGTATCTGCACAGCGAGCCGGAGAGGAAGGAGTATGTTCTGAACAGCATGGGAAGGATCTATTACGGAACCGAGCAGCAGATCGGAGCCAGAACATGGAACTTTGCTCAGGTATAAACACACACAATTACATTATAGAGAATTACTGCCTATTATTATTCATACTATTCTTCTTCTGTTCCTCCTTCTTCTCTTTCTCCTTCTTCTGTTCCTCCTTCATCTGCTTCTCCTCCTTCTTTTCCTTCTCCTTCTGCTTCTGCTTCTTCTCCTCCTTCTTCGGTTCCTCCTTCTTCTTCCGCTTCTTCTCCTCCTTCTTCTGTTCCTCCTTCTCCTTCTTCTGCTTCTGTTTCTTCTGCTTCTTCTCCTCCTTCTTCTGTTCCTCCTTCTTCCGCTTCTTCTCCTCCTTCTTCTGTTCCTCCTTCTTCTTCCGCTTCTTCTCCTCCTTCTTCTGTTCCTCCTTCTGCTTCTGCTTCTTCTCCTCCTTCTTCTGTTCCTCCTTCTCCTCCTTTTTCTTCTTCCCTTTCTCCTTCTTCTGTTCCTCCTTCTCCTCCTTCTTCTTCTCTTTCTCCTTCTTCTGTTCCTCCTCCTTCTTCTTCTCCTTCTTCTCCTTTTTCTCCTCCTTCTCTTTCTCCTTCTGGTCTGTTCCTCCTTCTTCTCCTTCTCCTTCTTCTGTTCCTCCTTCTGCTTCTCCTCCTTCTTCCGTTCCTCCTCCTCCTTCTTCTTCTGCTTCTTCTCCTCCTTCTTCTGTTCCTCCTCCATCTTCTTCTCCTCCTTCTTCTTCTTTTTCTGCTTCTTCTTCTTCTTCTGCTTCTTCTCCTTTTTCTCCTCCTTCTTCTTCTCTTTCTCCTTCTTCTGTTCCTCCTCTTTCTTTTTCTCCTCCTTCTCCTCCTCCTTCTTCTCCTTCTCCTTCTTCTTCTCCTCCTTCTCCTCCTCCTTCTTCTCCTTCTTCTTCTTCTCCTCTTTAGTCTTCTTCTCCTTCTTTTTCTTCTCCTTCTCCTTCTTCTTATATTTAATTAATTGAATAATTCCCCATTATTAATATTAGTAGTAGTGGTAATGTGTTATTACTATTATTATTATTTTTATAATTATATTATTTATTTAAATACTATTAGTATAATATGTAATAATGTATAACACA